>PVKZ01005133.1:0-55000 GCA_004027375.1 Macroglossus sobrinus
CAATCCCCTGCCTACAAGTACCCCTTAGCCTATACCGCCCCCTGAACCTCTGTGTATATTTATCCCCGGTTTGCAATAAAAATTTGGAGGCTTGATCAGAACTTTGTCTTGCCTCCGCTCTTCTTTCGCCCCCATTTTCTTTCAGGTCGGATCCTCCTCGTCCCCCCCACGAATAACTAAGTCCTGCGGGTCGGGACAAAGGGAGAGAGCTAACTCTTCTGGAATAGTAGTAAAACACCCCTGTTCTGAAAGACCTGTCTGCAGCTAGTACCTGGAAAGAATTGTAGCTGTGGTGTTCTTAAAGGTTACCTCCCCTTTGGTGGAGGAGAGGTTCATGGAGGCACCGACCTGGCACACACTTGAAGTGCTTTATCACCAGCTGTTACAGCTCACCCTGATGTGGATCTTGTAAGATTCCATAAACTGACTTTTCATAATTTTCACACATACACAGTTTCAGGTTAGCTGCAGGGCATATTTCTCCTCGAATACTAGAAGAGGTAAAAACAAACTTTCATTAAAATATCCTTGACCTCTTGAGCTTGGTTCAGAGATTCAGGTATGTTGAATACTCAGCTTATTAAGAGTGAATTCATTAACAACATATTGCAGAGTCTGTGCCATCATTTCATTTTCTCTCTCTCCTTATCCCTGAATACATGCATGCGTGCATGTGCATACACACAAGTCTGACAATAAGAGAGGTTTATGGAAAGAACTAAATAAAAAATACATTTCTTAAGAAACACTTTTGATGATATAAATTAGAAAGATGGAGAAAAGAAATGCTGATAAATAATCCTGCAATTATAATAGTAGTAATTGTAGAGTATTCTGAAGAAAAGAATAGTAGTAGCCATAAAACCTACTGATTTCAGTAAAGAAGAAACATGAATGGCGGGCTTGTTTTCAAATGCTCCCATGGCTTTTCATAATTTGCAGAGAAAAGATGTTAGCACAGAGTAGAATGGTCACTCAGTAAATACTTGTTAAATGATTGACATGGTTGACAGTCTGTCACACAGTTTAGATGTGATTGCTCTAAACTTCATCAGCCTTGATATAAGGAACCTTCTTACTCTTGATGTTAGTAATAAATACATGAAAGAATAGTATGTTACCTATGACGTTTTACGTTTTTATTTAGTTATCTCCTTTTGGAAAGCACCTCTTGAAATCTTCAGGTTGATTATCAAGCAATTTATTCATTCTATTATTTATTGAGTGTTTTAGGCATAGTGTGGGGCAGTAGAGGCAAGAGAGTCATGTAGCTATTTATCATGAAACTTATGTTCTAGTTGGGAGAAACAGATAATTTAAAAAATAGTTAATGAAAACACAAATAATTAAATCAAATAATTTCAGATTGTTATAGATAAATGCTATAAGGAAACAGGGTAATATGAAGGAGAGTAAAAGAATTGGAATCAAAGTGAGTTGGCTAATCCACGTTGCAATAGGCCTCTTCAAATAGGGTAATATTTTCACAGTCAGCTAATGCTTAAGAATAAACTATTCAAAGATCAATTTTCAGTAACAGCAAACTAGTTTGTCTTCTACCAATCCTTCCACTGGGAACAACTATAAAGCTTGAATAAATAAAAACAATATACTTGATGACTTCGGAAAGATATCAAGATAAAAAGGATGTATAAGGAAATACATAGAAATAAATCCAATGTTTGGCATCTGTTTTCCCCTTGAGGCATTTGCTGATTCAAGAGTGGAAGCTGAGAAACTGAATATAAAACCTTGGTGTAGAGGATGAATTAAGCAGAGCTTTTAGCAGGTTCTGGGCATTGTGAGACAAAAATTAAAGTTTGGTACTCTCTAAGGATGAGAGACCCTGGTACACACCTGAAATTTTTAGTTGGAACCTCAAAGGGCTAATCTCTAGAAGAAAGGGTATCTTGGTAAGAAACCATTCCTCAAAATGACGGAAGCCCTTTTTTGAATTAGCTCAATGCCTTCCTAATTAGATTATGGTGATGTCTCCCTAGCCTAGTTGCTTGCCAAGAGCAAATATAAATTCCCTCTGGTTGAAGATAACATCATTTGAAACTTTCACAGTATTTTGCATTTGATCTAAAGTAACTAGATGTATAAAAAGGTAAGAATCGAATGAAAACCAAGAGAAAAAATACTGGACAACAGAATATATCCACAAAAGATTGAGATATTGGAATTATGAAATGATCAAACTTGGAATTTAAAGTAATATGATTATATGCTTTATGAGTTAAATGTAAAGATGAGGATTTTGATAAAGAATTCAAAAAAGAATAGAGTTTCTGGCACTAAAAAGACAATAACTGAAACTAAGAATTCAGCGAATGGTTTAGTATCAGATTAAACACAGCTAAAGAGAGAATTGGTGGACTGGAAGAAAATACCTAGACGGAAACACAGAGAGATAAAAGAATATAAAAGACAACAAGAACATATATGTCTGTGGAACATGGTAAGAAGGTTCAACATGTGTATTAGTGTAATTAGTGTTTCAGAATGAGCAGAGAGATTTAGGATGTGGCTAAAACTACATTTGAAGAGGTAATGGCTGAGAAAGATTTAGTAAGCCTCTACCAATCATAAGCATGTTGACTACAAAGGAGATCACACTTAGGCGCAGCATAATTAAACTGCTGCACTCCCTCACCCCCCTAAAAAAGAAGCAATATTATATGTTGTTTTTTAAAAAGGCATATTATCTTCAACAGAACAATAATTAGACTAACAAAGAAGTAGTCTCTTCAAAGTTCCAAAAGAAAATAACTTCCAGTCCATAATTCTACACTCAGTGAAAAGGTTCCTCAAAAATAAAGAAAAAAATAACATAACCTGAAGAGATACTCAAGGCTATTTTTGATCAAAAGAAATGATCATGGAGCTGCAGGATAAAATGAAGAACCCTGGAAATGGAAAATACATAAACATATAAATATTGACAGGACAAAAAAATATTGATTTTGAAAGCAAAAACAATAATGTATTTTTGTGCAGTTTAATCATTTTGTGCATGCATACATATACATGTGTTTGTATGTGTGTGCATGTACATATAACAAATATATAATATGTATATATATAAAACAATGTGCCCAAAATCTATTCTAGTTACTATAGCTGATAGCTAATTACTCCCAAACTTTATGGCTTAAGACGATTATACCATATATTTTGCTCACAATTTAGGCAGGGGTTTGCAGAGACAGTTTATTTCTACTTAAGCTGGTATCAATTGGCATGGTTCAAAGGCTGGGAACTAGAATCACTTGTAGGCTTGCTCTCATGTCTGCTGTTTGATGTTGGCTGTGAGCTAAAGACCCTTACTAGGGCTGTTGACGGAATACTTTATTGAATATCACAACTGGGTTTCAAGTGGAGATCCCACATGAAGAGGGATGGTGAGAACTGATTATTGAAGGTGGAGGAAATGGCAAATACAAGCGTTTCCTGAGATGGAATTATTCTATGTGTTCAAGACACAGAAGAATAACTGTGAGACTGAGGGTCACAGTGCTGTGAGATAATGTTGGAGATAGGCAGGAGAGACAGGTAGAAGCATTTCAAGTTTCAGTGAGAGTACTGCAGCAGATTCTATCTAATGTGTTGGTTCAATAACTTCTATCCATAGAAGTATTTCCTACACAAGGATCCCTATGAAGAGGAGAGGATGTATTAATTAGATTTAAGGATATTCTTTTTGTGAACATATGTAAAAACTGATCATTAAAAATTTATCACAGGCATTCTGATTTCTAGAATTTAAAAATAACTACATTTGGGAATAATAAAGACATTTTCTGAGTATACTATATTGGGTAAATAACCTAGTCCTTTATTAGACTAATGACATGCAACTCTTCATATCAAACACATCTTGCAGACACTGCTGTAACCTTAGTAGGTGAGATGGTATAGGGCATGATAATGCTGAGGATTTATAGATAACCTGATTTGCACGCAAACCATGGGGAATTACTGACAACTTGCTCTAGTAATATTTGCCACTTTTTAAAAAAATAGTCCAGCCTAAATAAAAAATAGCTAATGAAATGTTACTAGAGATAGCTTCCCTTCCTTCCTCTTGTCCACCCTCATCTCACTCTTTGGGCAAGCACAATCACACAGTTGAAGAAATAAAACCACACTGCATTCTCTTTAAGTGGACTTGAATTATCAGTGTGGCACAAAAGAAAAAAAAATGGAACAAAAAGAATAAACTATTTTTTCCTTCCAAAGTCTAACTCTGCAGTCTTTAATTGCATTATTAAGCACAGAGAAAAAGGCCCTTTAGCAGCTTTCAGAGTTCACTGCCAGACGTACTTTGCAACTGTTATGCTTAAGCGCTTCACCTTAATGGCTTTAATAATAAATTCAGTTTTCTGGCAGAAGATAAATTCCTTCAGAAAGTTTCTCCAATCTAAATAAATTCAGAATTACTAGAGTGCCCTGATGCAAATTAAGAGTGTATTTTTTTTAGGGATATTTGGTGTTAGAACAAAATAAGCTTTCTCTTACCTGGAGATTCCATGTTTTTCTTGCCTTTCCTCTGCTTGGAATCTTCGTTCTTCTCTTACCAAGAGAAGGCCTATTCCAAGGAACCTAGTCGTCTTCTAGGACCAACCACAGAGGTCCTCCCAGTGAGTTTTCAGATCCCCCAAGTTAGTCAGTCTCTGCTCTGGAGTCTCACAGCAAGTAAAACTTGTAAAGAACTTTTTTATTGTTTTGTAATTTGTTATTATTCTTCACCTAGGCTGCTGTCTCCTTAAGAACAGAGACTGTGGCTTGTCTTTCATTTTCCTCTTGTAGCAACACTCGGTCCCTGGTGAACAGGAGACCCGAATAAAGCCTGCTGAATGTATAGCCTTAACTCCAACATGCAGTCATCACATATCTTCACATGTTCCATGTTTTTTGTTACCCAATACCTTTTAATAGATATAACATGATTCATAGAGTTGCAATGAGTATTGAGGAAAAGTACAGATTAATTATCTGTCCGAGCAAAATGTCATGACACTTTCAAAATGATTCATTACAAACAAAAGCAGTCAGAGTAAGTACTATAATTGAAATCATTTTTTGCCATGGATGTGTTGACAAAAAAAAAAAATTATCCTGGATTATCTCACCACAATAAAGCATATGTTATTTGATTTCCTGTCACAATTAGGGGAATTGATATGTGTAACATTGTTCAACTTACTTGCAACACAAGTAGTTCAAACCAATGAATAAGTGTATTATGACAGCGAAAATTATTTGATGTTGTATTCTAGCTATGAAAGATGCTTTGTGCTTCACATTAGAAGTAAAAAAGACCAATAGATAGGTTATTTACAGGCTTCTGCCTCTGAGGCACCAATCTTCTGTATATTGATTCACTATATTTTATGAGAATTAGAGCCAGGACTAAATGATAAAAGATTTCACAGAAACAATTTTTACATTCATATGAATAAAATAGAAGCTACAACAATCAAAATGATGACAAATATTGATTCTTATTTGGAAAAAAGAAGTTGATTATCTGTAAATTTTTTTTGAGATTATAACTTTTAATTTATTATTTTTCTTTGGCTGGCCTTACCTTTTGAATTAATTTTTTTCAACAGAATAGCCAGTTTAACTTTATATTTTGTCTTAATGTATAAATAAATTGAGATGGTGCACGAGGAAACTACTAAAAAACTGGTAAATAGATGAAAAAGTTGAGGCAGAAAAACAAAAACAAAAGCAAAAACAAAACAAAACAAAACAAAGCAAAACAAAACAAAACAAAACACTCACCAGAGTAGGAAAGCAAAGAGTAGGTGAGTGCAAAGAATGTAGTCATAATGGCCTGAGCAATTACCAGAAAGCCAGCAACAAATGAAGAAGGGAATTAAAATAGACAATTATTGGATAGTGCCCTTACTGCTAAATTAAATCAAATGTATATAATTTGTTGCATAAACTTCTTCTGTCATTTGGTGAATACTGTTAGGACTGAAGTTGCTTGTTGAGCACATATTTAGCTTTAGAACATATGACAAACTGACTTCCAAACAAGTTGTATTAATTCACACTCGTACCAGCATTGTATGAGAGTTTTGGCCTTTCTGCATCATTGATATACTTGGTATATTTTGTCTTTTTCATTTTTCTCTTTCTGGGGATCTACAGTGATATCTTATTATGCTTTCAATTTGTATTTTTTAAAAATATATCTCTTACAGTAATATGGTTTGGACTGGGGAGCAGACATTTTAGATATAGATTTAACAGGATTTGGAGTTTGGTTATGAGAGGGTGAAAACGGACTAACAGGTTTTAAGGCAGAATAACTGGAGTGATGACAATACCATTTGCAAAGATGGGGACACAGGAAAGCCTTTTGGGGAGATGATGACAGCACTTGAATTTGGGTATAATTAATACTTTATATAAGAATACCATGGTTTTAGACTTCTCAGAATGTTGTCATTACCAGTTCATTACAGAACATAGTTGTTCTTTTTTTAAGGGGAAGTTTAATTCATATTAGCCATGTTGTAATAGTAAACCAAAGTATGTTTTTTAAAAGGTACCAAAAATCATTAAAGAGCTGTACAAAGATATGGATTTCTGAAAGGTTAAATCTGTATGCTACTACTCAGTTCTTTGTAGCACGCTTTTGCTTTATTAATGGTGAATTCTCACAAAAAATTATTCAAAGTTTACTTAGAGCTAACGTCATAAACTTGAGAAAATGGGTGATTATTTGGTAATTGGGTTAGATGGACATTTTGAAAGATAATTGTCTATTATAGGAATAGATATTTGGACAAAGTTCCTAATGTTTTCAAAGGACTACAAGAGACTTTATTCACAATTAACTCTAGAAAACTCAAGCATTAAAGTTTGATTTTTCTTAAAAATACCACTTATCAATCCAAGAAAAAAAAAACATTTTACTTACACAAATATGGGTCTATAGATGGAGAAATTTTAAGTAATTTACTGATGTATTGGCTCTAAATATAAATTTTGAATTTTATGTCTTTTTTCTTCCAACATTTATTCCTACATACAATTTTTCTTTTTCATGAACTAGAAAGATCTGCCAGTTATACAGATCTACTCTCTGAGGTTATAACTGGTTACCTTGGCCATTGAAAATAGACATTTTGTTGTAGATTTTGAATACTATGAGATTAAATAATTAAATTTAGAAATAAGTTGTGGTCCTTGTAGTTGAAAAGTTTACAGATATTTGTCTTGAAGGTTAGAGGGTGTTTTATCTTTCTTATTTATCTTTTGCATTCCCACTAAAACCTCCAGGCTGAATTAGTTGGAGGTGGGGGGAGGTTAAAACTAGGTAACAAAACTCCCTTGAATCTTTAGAGTTTATTGCATTAAAGGATTATTTCTCACTCACATTACAGGTCAGTGGTGGTCTGTGGGGATTTTACTTCTTGTAGCTGAGACTTTTGAAAATCACCAGGAGAAAATGAGTTAAGTGCTTGGTATCCACGGGCATTTGCAAAGGAGTCAGTCAACAACAGCTATTGAGTGTTCTTATTATTTAGGCATGAGAATAACTAACAGGAAATGATAATTATTATTTAAGACAGATAATTTCTTGAGTTTCCAAATCCATGAAACCAGTCATCAAGTATAATGGAGACAATGTCCTCACTTAGTGATAGTTACCAGGACACCTTAAGGTTCCCCTCAACTTGACTAAAATTTGTGTAGCTTTCTTCCTGATTCTAGACTCCTGACCTCTTTTTCTTAGAACATTCACTTTGGACAATTTATCATTGTAATTTTTTTCTCTTCCCCTTTGAGATGTAAATCTATCGCTCAGGACTGCCTGTCCCAAGGACTTGGGAGCCATCCCTTTGAAATGAAATTATTAAGATAGTGCCCTAAATCTCAGTCTCTGTGGGAGGGTAGGAGTCTAACTTCCGTAAATATCAATTAGCAAACACAGATGGCCTATTCACATTGGCAATCTCACCCCTGATGTCTTTCAGTACTTTCCTACTAGGTCAATTTAGCACTTAAAAACTCTCCTCCCTTTTGTTACAGGGGACTTAAATTCAAACTCTTGCCCATATTACATTGGTCTTGCATAAAGTCTTCCTTGCCTGTTTAATGCCTTCTGGTGCCAATTTCCTTTGTCAAGAGAAATCGATATATATAATTCAGAAATAATTTTCAAATGAAAGTGCTTTTTAATCACTGCCCTAATTATTCTGTAAACGTCATTCTTATGGTGGGTTTCAGTAATTTTGAGTATATTTTCTTTCTTTTTCTAAGAACTTAAAATCTAAAATCACAGAAAAATAATACTTTTAAAGACAGAGAGTATTTCTTTTGAAAATATTAGCCATCATCTGTAAGAATCTTTAAAATGTTAGTTTTTCTTCTCTCAGTATTACAACTCAATTCTAACGATAGACTTTCAAAGTAGAGAGAAAAACTTAATTAAAAAGGTGTTTAAATTAAGGTGTTAGACATAATCAGCACCAGCATATAAAGAGTGGCTGTCTTTGGTTGGTTTATTATTGGTGATTTTTATTTTCTTCTTCATATTTTTCTGTATTTTAAAATTCAAATCTCATTTATTTTATCAAAAGATATGTTATTTTAAAATGTCACCATAAAATGATTTTACTGACTCTTCTGAATTTCTAATGAGAAAATAATCAAGAATTTTGCTTATCAGGATCACTAGAAATTTTTTCTTTTTATTATTTATCTTAGAATAAATAAATGCTTTTTCAACTTGATATTTGAAATGTTTCTCTCCATTAATATTCACAAACTTTAGTATTGATTACAATTATCTGCCTTTAAAATTTGTATTATAGAATTCTGAACAGTATTACATCTTTTTAATATAGGAAATTATTGTTTTTTCCAAGGTGTTGAGGCTTTAGTATTTTTCGGTAAAGTAATTAAGTGTAACTTCTGATTACACACCGAACAGGTTACAACTTTCTCCAGTATCAGATGGTATATGCCTTTGACTGCCTCTTCTGTGTCTGGGGTAACATTTCCTGATAATTTAGGCTTATTGACCCCTTTCTCTCTCAGCTTTTCTAAATGAGGCAAGGTTGTGGGCAGGCAGATTAGTTTGTTCTGAACTTAAAAGGGTTTGTCTTTCAACCTAAAATGAGGCCTTTCTCTCTTATTGTAGGACTGTGTCTTGTGAAAGAAAGTGAAAACAACCAACACAAATAAGGTACTTAATCTTCATTTGTCAAAGCTGTGGGTGCTCTGCTTCTTCAATTTACATAATGAAAAGTTAAATAAATTTCTGCAAGATTGTTTCTACAAATTTTCTATTTTTAGGCTGTGCAAATAAGTTTTTATAACTTAGTTGGTAAGAACCTTAAATAAAAAAAAACCAGTGCAATGTTTATTTGAATCTGTGGAGTAACAACATTTTTTGCCTTATTTATGTATTATTTTCCCTTCTGATTTAGCTATAGTAATTACTGAGATATTATAAGATGGCTGTATGTAATCTTGTAATAATAATGAAAATTTAGGAGATGGAAAGTATGTTTTAATTAGATCCATCTGTTTTTAAAGAAATTTTCTAAAAGCACATGTAAAGTTAATTCACACCATGAACAAGTAAAGACTAAATTCTGTCCTTTAGTAAATATATGCAGTTACTAGACTTGTATTTGATTAAAAACTGTCATCTCTTTAATATACAGCTGCTTTTTTCAATTTCACTGACAAGTCTCAAAAGGATTCTAGAAATTTCAAAATCTTTTGATTATAAGATTACTATATAGTCTTTTTTTTTAATTGATTGATGATATGAAACTTTTTTTTTTGCTAAATGATTTATTTCTTTTTTTGTCCCAGGTAACATTATTGAGGGAGTTGAGATCATAAAATAATCACTTACAGAAATTACTTAGGTTAAATTTGAGTGTTTGAAACCAATGATCATTTGTGGTTTGCCAACTAAATGCACATTAGTAATTTCATTTTTAGGAATCAAGGGACTGTGATGCTTGATGGGTACCAAATAAATAGAATCCATTTTTGAGAAATGTAATTTTTTTTCAAAACAACTGTTTCTACCTAATAAGCTGAAATAGTATATAAAGAGGCAACTTAGTTTTGCAGGGAGAAAGCAGTGAAGAAATTATTTCTTTTTTCTAAAATGATATTCTGCTTTATTACTTGTGTCACTCAGGGTCCCGGAAGGAAACAAATGGCATTCTCTACTCTGGTAATTAGGTTCATTTAATGAATGGACAATTTGTAACATGTGGGCAGAATTAATGTACTCCACAAGGCTAACAACCACAGGGAACCTGTAGGTTTGCTGTGGCAAGAGGAAGAAGTGGTTACCAGAATCCTAAGAGAGCTATAGCTGAAGTTGAGGAGGACCAGGCAGGATCTTTTGATTTAGGCAGAGAAATCTAGCCACTGTTAACCTGCACCCGGCAGGGAGGACTTCAAGGGGAAAAATATCCTCATTGCTCTTTCCTTCCCTCTTCCGATTGGCTACTGATGCCTTTCATTGGCCAAACCCAAGCAGAATCCAGAACGCAAAGCACAGAAGTCAGCTTCCTGGGCACAGAGCATGGTGGAGAAGGATACAGAACATACCTGGAAGGTAAATAAGGAGATTTAGCACCCCATTTAGCATTTGACCATAAATTTTGAGAGAGTACACATACAGCATGGCTCTTCGGTATTTCCATGAAGTACATAAAATGAGCTTGCCAAGATTAGCACATTTGGAATGTAAATAAAGTGATATGAAGTTGCCAAAACAATAGTGGAACTTTTTAAGAATAATGCCCTAAAGATAATTGTCCTGTATTTTACACATCCAGTAGAACAGTACATGATTCACTAGTGATCCTCAGTTGTCATGAGTTGCTGTGAATTTTAGTTTAAGAACTATAGCATCTTGCAGGTAGACTAAAGGAGTTATACTAACACTAGGTAAGGTGAAGTGTTACAGATACATGTTTTATACCACCCTCCTGTACCATTTCCAAGGTTAATAGCTTTGTTTGCCATGCCTCAGTCATACAAAGTGTTATGCAGAAAATTCATTTTGGTTTGGCTCATGTATAAATAATGGCAGTCTTAAGTTGCACAATGGCAAAAGATGATAAAACAAAGGGGGAAATCTTAGATATAGAAATAAGTCTGTTATGTTCAAGAGAACTAGAATAATACAATTACTTTTAAAATATTTTTTCAATTATTGAATATATATTCTGTAAGTAATTTAATTTTAGAACTTCAAATAAAATGTTACTTAGTAACCACTAATTTATAGCAGAAAATGGATATTTTATTAACTGTTATGTTTTTAATATGAATATGTAATAATTTGATTACTAAAATATTCATAAAATAAAGTATTGTTCAAGCAACCTTAAAGCAAGATTCAGGAGAAAATAATAATTAGCAACTGTTGAATTTTTCTGGTATTTTTATGAACAGGTTGGTTTATCTGAGTAGGAAAACATTGCACACACCATTCAGATATTCCAGGGAAATGTACATAAGTGTTATATATTAAAATATTAACCTATTCTTTGTCTATAGAATCTAGCAGTATAAAAATATTTTAAAATGCTTTTTGAAAGTATCAAAAGCATAATTTGATATTTTTTGAGTTAATGACAATTTTGTTTTCTTTTTGCTTTGAATCTGAAAGGAAATCACTCTCTCTCCTAAAGATTCTATTTGGTTTCTTTACTTTTCATTGAATGTACTCATTTTTTTCTCTGAAGTCAATTTTGAACATTGCATTTTTCTAACTTCTTGCTTTGATTTTAATCATAAATAGCCAAATTGGTGGTGAACTTTTAAAAACAATCACCTTTATATGAGGCAATTTCTTATAAACTGTTCAGTGCTATTGTCTGACTATATAAGGTAGAACTTCCATAGCCCTATTGACAAAAGCACTTTCTGCTATTCTCTGACTTGGTATTTCATGACCCCCTTTCTTCTCCTGTCTATTTTATGAAATTCAGATGCATTATAATTATTAATGTGCAACTTCCAAAGTAAAATGTGGTAAGATAAACAACTTGATAAAAGTTATCTAAGTCACCATAACATTCTCACTTACCTTTTAAAACAGCTCAGTTCCTTAAACTGCCTTCATGCAATCCTTCTGTGACTTTTTACAGAGCCCAGTCCCTACTCATTCATGTGCTCCATAAACATTTATTGAGAACTTACTACCTATCAGAAACTGAGGCAAGCCCTGGGAACTCAAAGATGAATTCGATGCAGTTCTGCCCTCAGAATATAATGGTGCAGTTAGATATGTAAGCAAATAATTATAAGAACATGTTTTCAGAGCCATAACAGACCATGAACAAGGGACAGAGAGGTAAAATAAGAAACATGAAGCTGTGAGATAGAACGCCTCCATCTGAGGAGTGCAGGAAGGAGTACTCCAAAGAACTCGAAATTGGTCTTGAAAGGTGAATAGAAGTTTCCCAATCACAAAGGAGTATGCTGTGTATTCCAGGAAAAAAAAATCAGACTCCTGTATAAAATATGGAAGAGTTGAGTCTTTGAGGAATGGAATTTAAGTTTGCTAGAGGGCGTGCTATGAGATGGGGAGCAATGAGAAATGTGGGGTGTGCCAGTTTATGAGGTATGGAGGTTGGGGAGGAGGATAATCCTCTAAGATTGTCTTTATTCCTGACCTCTTCCTCTACCATTTCATCTTCCTAAGTTTCTCATAAAAACTACATCTCAGAAGCTGTGGGGGAAAGCAAGATAATTTACACTAAAGAAATTGATAGAAATTTCCTTAACTTTTCTAAGGGTATCTGATAAATCTTAGTTTTAGAAAGTTGAAGGATTAGAGGAGGCTTATTTAAGTTGGACTATCTCTCCATAAATAATACTATCTGGTCTACTTTTCTCAAATGCTTAAGTTATAAAATGGAGATAATAAATCACATCTCAATAGGCTGTTGCAAAGATCAAATAAGATGATATACGTGAAAGTCTTTAGTAACTGGTAAAGTGCTATCTACCAATAAATAGTATTTTATTTACTATTGGATTCCAACCTTTCCTACTTACAGAACCAGCCATAACACTATTTTTTCCTTTCAATTAATTTCAACTGGAAGGGCAGTTGTCATGGGTTCTTTGCAAATAGACTCTGAGATGGAAAGTTGAGTGAATTAGGAGAAAGTTTATGGAAAGAGCTCTTTGGGGATAACGCTATAAGAAAGTGAGGAAGGCCCTCCAGAATTATTTCTAATGGAGGAATAGGCCTAGCCATGTTCCTGCATCACTCTTCAGCTAAGAGCCACCTCTTGTTAGGGTAACTCCTGGCCAAGGGCATTCTCAAGTGTATTAGCAGCTGTGCATAATCAGTAGCAGATTGCACCAGCAGCAGTTACATTGGTGCCTCTGATATGAAGGGTACCACAGTGCCTGCTACACTTTCTCTTCCTCTACCTGATTCCAAGATGAAGTCTGAAGTGTGAGCTGCCCTTGTCTGTGAAAAGACAGGGTTCCCTACCAGAGGAGGTTTAGGGTATCCTCCACTGGAAAAGCAAGGAGACTCTCAGGATGAGGGTCCTTTGTGTTTTACATTCAGGGGTTCCCAGAGAGATTTTCAGTGTCAAGTTGCCTCCACACAACACACTTTTTATCTTTATTTTATTTATATGAACCCCAAAATGCTGGTTTTGATTGTAGAAAACTTTTTTTACATTTATGTAATCTTCTTATCCTTTACATCTAATAATGACTTAAATTTGTGTACTGTAATTTTACATGAGGAAAGCAGCTTTTAAAACAATGAGTGTAGGATAACTCAAAATTTAAAAGATATTAACATGTATATATACATATATATGAATAGAAGTAAATCCGTAAAGTTACACATTGAAATAGTAATGATTATTTCCATCTTATAAAATTATTATTGATTTGAAATATTTCCTTTTTAAATAAAGTTTTACATTTCTTATTTTCTTTGAAAAACTTTTTTATAATTACAAATAAGGAATGTTTTTGAAAAATTATAGTTTTATACAATACACAAAATGCTTTTATATACATTATTACATGTAATACATCTGGCTTCTTAACATGTCAGATATTAGAAGGTGTTGGGATTATTTTACAGATGTACAAACTGATTCTTCCAAGCAGTTCACATACACGTTTACATAGCTATTACATCGTTAGGACCCATCTTACAACTTGGGTCTTCCAAGTCCAAAGTCAGTGTTTGTCCCAGAAGGACCATGTCTATCTTCCCTTTGGCTGTTATGCATTACAATAATTACTATGCTTATTATTTTAACGATTAACTACAATTTTCATACATGTATAGACTTATCAGTTTGTTTCACATGTAGTATAGTCATCCTCTTTCTACTTAAAAAAATAAAAAGGAAAAAGGCCTATGATTAAAACAGTCAGCAGAAAATTATTCAGGCAAGAATATTCATTATATTTAACTGACTTTTTTTCTAAGTAATTTGTTCAGATTTTAGCCTTCAGGAAAGAATAAAGTTGTTTTTCTAAGAACTGTAAAGAATATTTTACACTTTAACTATTAGAATATTCTAAATATTACATCTTGCCCATAATATAGCAATATTAAAGAACTTAAGAATCTCTACTGTTTAAAACATTTTTTGTATATTTTTATATTACTTTAATATGTCTTACACTTACATTACAATTTTATATTAAAACAATGTTTTATATTAACGTAGTTTTATATATTAGAGTATAGCAATACAAGAGAAATTTGGTTAGTCAACTAGTTTAGTTTACTTTTAAGGACCATACTTGAGAAAGTATTTCCCAATGAAAGCCAAGATAATTCATCCAGAGCAATATAAAATAATGGGATTTCTAGAAGATAATTTGACAGCATTATTTATAATATGCCAGATGATTGTCTTATTGAGAATTCAAAGAATGGTGATAACCGTAACATACTATACACAAAGGAACCAGATCTTTCTTTACCATGAATATGTTGGGCATGAACAATTCTCTGTGGTAATAAATAGAAATATATCTACTTTTTAGTAAATATAATTAAGACCTTCAGGAAGATACCATGAGTTTTCTGTGTGTTTTCAGGGCACTTAGAGGAGAATCTGACCAAAGAGGTTTTAGTAGATTTGTACTGGTAAGAAATTTTGAGGTGAAGTGAACAGTCCTCAAGGAGACATAGCACTGAAATAATGTGGAATGTCAAAAAAAAAATTCTAGGTAAGGGAACAATGTTACCAAAGACACAAATGTGAAATTGAATTCTGGCTTCTTTGGTTGGCAAGGATACTGGTCTATTAGGTGAAGGCAGTTCAAGGTGGGAAGTAAGATTAGATAAATGGGATGGGACCAGATTATAGGGAAACTTAAATATCAAATAGAAGAGATGAGATTTAGAATGTGGTAGCATACTAAAAAAGTGTTTGAGGAAACAATTGTTGGATGATTGGTACCAACTATACCACACAATTAGTCCAGCAATAAAACTAGCTGGGTTTTGGTAACATAAAGTTAAAATTAGGGAATTTGGATTAGGCTGGTGGTGTGAAAGATTGTGTCTGAGAGTTAAGACATTTGATAAAATTTATTCACTGCCTAAACAGAGGGTATAACTCGTCATTCATAATATACTTTCTGATTTACTTTGAAGCTCTTTTTTTTTTTTTTTAGACAAAACTTATTTAAAGCATAAAGAATTTAGACCCAGAAATGCTGGAACTTTAGTGGCTTTATATTGTAGAGACAAGGAAATTGAGTCTTTAGAGAAGTGAACTGTTTGGTACCAGTTTCTGCAGCGATGTAGTGAAAAGCCCTTGGACTTGGTATCAGGAGGCCTGGGTTCAATCTTGAGCTTTGCTGCTCCCTGCTTTTATGACCTCAGGCATATCTATTAATCTCTAGGAAGCTAAGTTTCCTCATCCGCAACAAGTGGGGATGGTGGCAGTTGTTCTACCTATGTGCAACCACAGGTAACTGATGTGAAAATTGAGATGCTTTGCTACACAGTGGTAAGGTATAATGAATAATGCGCAAGCAGGCCAAACTGGGATACAGGTCTCCAACCATTTTGGGCAGTGCATGAATCCTTTTTGCCTGCTTTCCCTTTTGTTCATGAACACTCAAAGTTTGTTCTCTGAAATTTGATGCATGGCTGTAACATTCTTCATGGGAAAGAGACCTCTGAAAAACCATCCCTCTGGATCCAGAGTTCCAACAGGTCTCCATCACAACTGAAAATATTTTCAGAGGTTCAGCTATCTGTTTGAGTCTGATATAAAGTTTTGATGCTCTCTATGGCTCATTCTTTCAAATCTGACTTGTTATCATGTAAAGCTTATTGGGAGGCTTTATATGTTATTGCATTAAATTAAAACTTTCATACCATTTCAGTAGCCCTACAGATTTTCTTTTGCTATATTATCTGGAATAACGAATACACATTAAATAGAAAGGAGTTAAGAATATACATTAAATAGAAAGGGAACTTTGAGGCTTTGAAAATGCATGGTTATTATCACAAAGCACTGTATTCCAGTTGGGAAATAATGGTGACAATCCTGTGCACTTAGTTTGATCAGAGAAATGACTGCTGCCTGGTGCTAGAGATACAAAAATGTCACTGACTAGTAGTAAAATTGGTCCTGTAACCTAAGGAAAAGCTGAGAAAGCAGGTGGCTCTAGTAACAGGTCTTTTAAAGGTGCCAAGGAAAGGAATAATGCAGGCCACTGTGCCTGATATCTTGTATGATGTGGATTAGTATCCTTATAGTTTTGGGGGCTAGTTATATTCTTTATATCTGACACTCTCAGTAGCCACATTTTTATCATAATAAGTGTTATTTCTAGAGGTTTTTTTCTCTTATTAAAAATAGGATCTTTACTGTCTTTGTATTTTTTAACATCTTTGCTTTTACAGAAAAATTATTTTTTAATATTTACTTTGTAACTAGACTCTTCATTTAATTCTTTTATTAATTATAGGAATTTTTGAGTGGATTTTTTGAAAAGACTTTTAAGTAGACTATTATATTGTCTTGTATTATCATGTATATTACTCATTATTTCATTTTTTTTTTTCTTATAGAGAGAGACATTTTGTTCACTCATGAGAGTTCACAGAAAAACAATGATTATGGTGTTGGTAGGCATGCCATTCTTGTTCCTTGGTTCAGTGAGACTGTCTCCACTGTTTCACTGTTAAGTATGATATTATTAGTTAATCAGTTATCTTTTTAAATAGCCTTAAATTTTATCAGATACATTCTGGCAGCTGTTAATATGAAGATATAATTTTCTTCTTTAAATTTTTAGTATTTTATTTATTATGTCAAAATAATGATGTTAATATAATTATATGAATAGACTTCCTTGTGTTGAACCATTCTCACTCTACTGTGGACTTGGATGGACTTGAACACCATTACTAGAACCTCATTCTCTTCTGGTTTAGTTTTCACCTTCTTTTTCTCTTGGGTACAGTCTTTTTTGCAGTTTCTTCTCTCTAATCTCTTAATGTTCAACTGCTCCAAGTCACTTGATTTATTTCTTTCTGTCCTTGAAATTACTTTGTCACGTGATTTTAAATACTATGTGTGTGCTGAAGATTTACCAACTCATATCTCTAGTTCAAACTCTTACACAAGCTCCAAACATGTTATCTAGCTTCCTATCTGATGTTTCCTCTTGGATGTCTAAATTCCTCTTAAATGCAGTATGTTCATAACATTTCTTGATCTTCTTCCTCTAAACTTGCTCAACGTATAGTCTTCTAAATTGCAATTTGATGGCAGCTTCATCTTTCCAGTTGTTGAGGATAAAAACCATGGAGTTATTGTTGCCTCTTCTCTCACCAGTATGTCAGCAATTCTTCATGCCTGTATTTTCAAAATATATCCAGACAATGACCACATTTTACCACTTCCAACTGCTACCCCACTGGTCTAAGCTATTTACTTTCCTGGAATACATCATATTATCTCTTGTTTTCCCTGATCCTACTCTTTTCCATTATAATCTACTCTCAACACAGTATCTAGAATGATTCTTTTACATTGTAAGTCATCTATGTTATTTCTCTGTTCAAAACCTTAGATTTTCCCATGTCATTCAGAGTAAAAGCTAAAACCTTTATAATGTGGTCTGAGAGAATCCAGACCTATTACTTCTCCTACCACATCTCTCACTCTTCCCATTCCTTACTCTGCTCCCACCCAACTGGCCTTTTTCTTGCTCTTTAAACTTGCCAGGCATAATCTGTCTTTAGGGCCTTTCCTTTGGCTGTATTCTTTGCCTGGAACACTTTTCCTTAGAGTATCCACAAGGCTGACTTCCACATTTTCTTCACATTTTTGTCTAAATGCTGTCAACTCAATGGAGGTCTATTCCTGACCTCTTAATTTAAAATTGAAATCCACCCCTCTTCTTATTATCCCAGAACTTCATACCTAGTTCTAGTTTTTCTTTCCTATCTCACTGTTACTCTCTAACTTACTGTGTGATTTCTTTATGACACCAATTGCTTGTTGGCCTTATTTCCCTGCTACAAGTTACTTCCATGAAGCAAAGATCTTTATTTTGTTTGCTGATATTTACCAAGTATGATAATTAGGATTTACATTGTAGGTGCTTAATAAACAATTGTTGAATGAATTAATGGATGTGTTGAATCTCCTTTAATCATGTCAGATCCTTCTTTGATCCATTAGAGGATATAAATTACTAATGTTTTACTTAGGATTTTTGCATTTATGTTAGTGAAACTTTTAATATTCTGTATTTGGTGAATATTTTAGTTCGGTTTTAGTATCAAGATTATAGTAGCTTTTTAAAAATAGTCAACATGTTTTCAAGGTTATACAGGAGGGGTTAAAGTAGCATAGGAATGATTCATGTTTTGAAAAGAAAATTCTGCCATAAAATTGAGCTTGGCTTCTCTTTGGAAACCCTGTTTAATTTCTTTTTTTTTTTTAAGAAAATTTTCTGAATGAAATGGGGATTCTAGGAGTTTTCATCAATAATTCTGATTTTAATGTTACCATAGTATTTGCTCATAATTTAAAAATCTGTTTTTGAAGTTATATCTTTTTTCATCCTCATGTTGCATATTTGTTTTATTGCTTTTTGATAAAGTCATAGCTTATTTTCCCAGTTATAGATGGGTTTCAAAAGTATAAAGAGGTTGTAATTTCTGGTTTCTTTTGAACACAGTCATCTGCTGCATAATGACAGGGATACATTCCGAGATACGCATCATTAGGCAATTTTGCCATTGTGGGAACATCACAGCGTGCACTTAGAGAAACCTAGATGGTATAGCTTACTACATACCTATGCTATATGATATAGTCTATTGCTCCTAGGCTACAAGCCTGTACAGCACATCACTGTACAAAACAAAATGAGATCGCTGCCCCTGGCATAACACAGCATAAGGTTTTACAGCAAACTTTTTTTTTTCTTTTTTAATATAAGAAGAAAGAGTACACTCTAAAATAATGATAAAAAGTATAGTATATTAAATACATAAATCGTAGTAGCGTAGTCTTTTATTATTATCATCATATACTGAACATTATATACTGTTCATATTATGTGTACTATGCTTTTATACTACTGGCAGCACAGGTGGTTTGGTTACATTGGCATTACCACAAACGCATGAGTAATACAGTAATTCATTATGCCACGACATTACGATGGATATGACATCACAAAGCAATAGGAATTTTTCAGCTTCGTTATAATCTTCTGGGACTACTGTCATACATGTGGTTCACTGTTGACTGAAACATTGTTATGAGGCACATGGTTGTACAATTTGTTTCAGTGTCTGAATGTAGCATCTTTCCAGGTAAGAGGAGTGCAACAACCAGAAAGTAAGTTTAATATGTAACATGTCTTATATCAATAATAAAAAAAGAAATTAATTTTTATGATATGAGTTGATTTTTAGTGCATGAGGGGCTCCAGAAATTACCACGGCCAGAAACATCAGCTTTGTTTTTATTTTGTGAGGAAACCAAGGCTCTAAGTAAGTGATTTCTCCAATGACACACCTATTCATTGCAAGTTACATTACAAAAAAGGACATTTTAATTTGTTTGTGAAAGTCATAACTTTTAAAATTAAGCATTCATCAAAATGTTATATAGCTAAAATGATAATAGTGTATAATGCAGCATTTTAACAGATGGTTGTTTCTGACATAGTGTTTTAGAAAAGTAACATGATGACATTCTGTATTTGCAAGAGCAGACATTTTGCAAGATGTTAAACCAGCTTATATTTTTAAAAAAACAAACAAACTGGAGAACTAGGGCTGGGATTCTAACCTCAGCCAAAGTATGCCAGCCTAATTCCTCAAATAAGTATTTTTTGCCACTGCTAGGGACATTTGACAACATCTGGAGACATTTTTGGTTGTCACAACTGGTAGAGGAAGGGATGGCAAGAGGTGCTACTGGCTTCTAGGGAGTTAAGGGCTGGGGATACTGCTAAACATTCTACAATGCATAACAAAGCCATAACGAAGAACTCTCTGGCCCCAAATATTTTTTCCCCTCTGTCCCCAAATATTAATAGTGTCAATGTTGAGAAAAATCTGACCTAAGATGATGACTCAAATTGATTTTACCCATCCTGTATCTATAGGTGCTCACAATTACTTCAAAATAAATACTGCTTTGCATTTTTAATGCAACGATTCCCAGAATGTATTCTACAAAACATGAGTTCTATCATATATTCTGTGAGAGAAGAAACAAATATGCTTGGGAAACAATGCCTATTTTATTGTCTTCTTAAAGGTCCTCACTGACAACTATCATATTAAAGGCTCTTACACATCCTGCAGTGAGGATCCACTTACCTTTGCTTAATCCAGAACTGCAACATTTGGACATAGCCTTCATGAACATTCCTGAGAAGAGGTTTCAAGAAATGCAGTCACTATGTTTTTTAGTTCTCAAAGCCCTTTCACATTTGATTTCACTGGATTCTATCAACCATTCTATAATAATATCAGCATTTCTCCCAAATAATCCTGTTTTGACTTGTCCTTCCTCTATCATTTTCTATAGCCAGTAAAGAATTTTGTGTCAATTGAGATAAATTTATCATTTTTCTTATTACGAGATGGTTATTTTAGAAAATATATAAATGTAAATAAGCAAAAAAAATTTCTTATAACTTTTCCATTATTAACATATTCTTATTTTTTTATTTTTTCAACCAATATATTTTAAAGTAAAATAGCACTGTAAATGTTTTTTATGAACTTAAATTTTTTTCAGTTAATATCATTAACATTCTAGAATTTGAAAAGGTAGTACTACTATTGTTATTTTATGATAATAATAGAAAATGAATATTCAAGTATAAATTGGATAACATCAATACATGACGCTTTATTTAAAGAGTCCCTGATTAATGGAAACTACTAGTTCTTTTGGGACTAATTTTTATAATACTCTGATGAATAACTTTGATATTTATCTTTTCACACATTCTTAATTATTTTGGGGGGGAGTTGCTGGGAGTAGAATTATTGTATTAATAGGTGGAAAGAGACATAGGGTCAAGGGTTGGTGATAGTGGTGATGGATATACATCTTAAGGCTTTAGTACTGAAAAGCTGCATTTTAGAAAGGCTGTACAACTTTTTATTAGCAACAGTATCATACAAGAGTGACATTGTCTTTTATTTTATTTTATTATTTTATTTTGATAAGAACATTTAATGTGAAATCTATCTTTTTAGCAGGTTTTTAAGTGTGTAATACATTATTGTATTGTATTTTTATTTGCTTGAATTTATTTTTTTCCATTTTCCCTGCTGGTAGGCTAGGACCCATCCTTTCTGGCTTTCTGGCTGTCATACTATTGTGTCTGCTTCCATTTCTTTGCTCATGTGGGCTAAGTTCAAATTCTCATTTCTCTGAAAAGACTTCCTATGTTACTTGACACCAATCTCACCGTTCACCGTTTGACATGGACCTATGTTGTGTTAAATTGCAAATATGTCTTAGCTATTTGATCAGCTTATTAACACGACTGAACACTCATTTTGTCTCCATCACTGTGCTAGGCCCTGAGGCTGTGGGATAAAGCAGACATAGCCCTTGCTCTTAAGCTGCACATAGTTTGGAAAAAAAAAAATAGAGAGGAAACAGACATGAAAAGCATTATAACCACAATAAATAGGGTGCTATAGGAGTACAGACTGGGGATTTGATGCTTGGGAAGGCTTCATAAAGGAGAAGACCTTCAAGGAAGTTTTGAAGGATGCATGGGAGTCTTGAGACGTGAAGGATAAGTAGGTAAAGGCACAGGGAAGCCTTTGTATTGTGAACACATATGTACATTTGTGTATTTACAATATGTCAAGGAAAGATGGAGAAAAACATGAACGATACCTGGAGAAATAGCAAGAAATGAGCCTGGAGAGACTGGCTGAGGGAAGACAAAGACTGAGGGGCTGTATAGGTGCTACTAAGACATGTAGGCTTTATCCTGATGATACTAGGTGTATGGAGAGTGGATTGACTGAGGCAAGGATGCTGGAAAGCCATGTTTACAGTTCTTGGAACACCCAAGAACTGTAATAAGCAAGGAGCTAGTCTCAAACATGTGTGTGTGTGTGTGTGTGTGTGTATGTGTTTTGCATTTAAAGATTCCTGAACCTGTCATTTAATTTCCTTGGACCTAACATCCTAATATATAGAATGACTATATTCACAATCATAATCCTAGTATAGGACTTAAAATAATAGGAATGAAGCATATTATTTAGTTAAAATGTGTCTGAAGTGATAGCAAAGTTAGTTTCCCCCACCTGTTTGGCCTGAGTACATTTGTGATGCATGTGAGTCCTGCTACTTCACCTCAAGATCATTTAATGAGGTCATAATATGTAGGGCTGGTTTATTTAATCATTTGAGTTGCCTTGGGAGACTTGTTACTTGATTATACACAGAAGGGAGATGAATAGATTTGGGTAGACAAGAAAGATCTCTGTCAGAGAAATTATAGTTTTGTCAGAAAATGAAAATAATTTTTATTCTGCTGAGAGAAAAGAAATGTTATTTGTGATATGATTTAGTTTTTAGAAATTTAATTAAAGCTTTTAATATAAAACTTTAGATTCTGAAAACACAATAGTAATTACGATAGACACCGTTGAATTCTTTTTCTTGCATGGGGATTTCTGCTCAAATTAAGAACTCATTTAACAAAGAGGCTTAAAATCACATTTATTTGCTACCTTACTCATATTTCAACCAGATAAAAGACTTTGCTATTTTATAGTGATAACTTGATCTTGTTCAGAGTTAAGATGCTGATAGCAACTTTTCACACTTTGCTGGCTAGCTTTATTTGGTTACAGAATAATTTACTACATTGGCAAAGAGGACTCAGAAACCAGAATTACTCTGGAGAAAAATAATCTGTAAATTCAAATTTCTGTATTATAATTACAAGTAAGTTGTATTAGCTTTCTTTTAAGAACCTTATTAAAAACCTTTAGGAGCCTTGCCATCCCCATGAAGTAGTTGCTTCTTACTTTATGGATGGAGAAACTGAAGTTAAACAATTTGTTCAGAGTCAAAGGAAATGGTTTTGTGAGACCTGGCATTGAGAAAAGGCATTATTTCTTTAAAAAAGCTTCTAGGACCTTTACTCAGATCACTGGTCCACATCTGCCCCACTTTTCTGCAGCCGGAATATAGCCTATATCCCAGATGAGCTGTCTGGGGCAATCTGGCGAATTTAAAAGGAACTTTGTGTGTGTGTGTGTGTGTGTGTGTGTGTGTGTGTGTGTGTGTGTGTGAGATCAACCTCAAAGTTTTTTCAAGTAATTGACAAAATCTAAATGACAGGTCCCCCAGGTATTTGGGAGAGAGATTGTGAAATATTTCCCATTTGTTATGGAAATATTTGAGGAGGAACTGGATATCATGTCAAGGTTAACTATTTTATATACTTATAAACCAGAGGTGGATATCTGACATAAGTATCAAAAAGCTGGCATTTAAGCATTTGTGACACTCAAAGATATACATTTTCCTACAGAACTAAGGCAATTCATTGACAAGTATACGCTTTCTGCTTGTAAATAGGCAAATTAATGTATTGTTAAATTTTAATAGGAGACAATTTCCATTTCCTAAATTCATTTTGCAATTTTTAGCACTTTATTTACCTTGTATTTTTTGCCATTCCCTTAGGACTCATTTAGGAAAATGTTTTTCTTTTTTAAATATTTTGGACACATTTTTGTATATAGAGAAAAATGGGCCATTTAATACTTCAGTTACATTAATACTCATTACCAGCAGAGTTTAACCTGGTAACTCTGACAGAAATAGTCTACAGCAAGAATCTATGTCTTGGATGAAATGTGCCAGTCTACCTCTTATACCCCTTAATGATCCTTGCATGACTAATACATGGTGACATTTAAGGAGCACTCATCTAAAACCATTCATATTCATTTTGAAATTATTCATCTGTGGCATATTCACCAGCAAGAAATGCAGCTGAAAAATCATTAACATCTTCTTCATTGGTGTTATAGAATGTTATGCTATCTGTACTTCCTGATTACATTCTTCTCACATGACTAATAGAATACTATCGAGTAGATTAAAGTATTTAAAACATGATCAAAGGCATTATTAAAGATGCAGTCTGTACAATGATGAGACGCTTTTGAGAGGCCTATAAAATGTGGACCCCGGAGTACAAAATAGTACAATGGGAAATAGCCTGAGAAGGACATTTAGAAAAGTGATTAGAACAGTAAAGTGATGAAGGTGCTGAGATGAAAATTTATGGAGCCAACTGAGTTGCCCAGATAGTTTATCACAGAATGATTGCAAATGTCTGAAGTGTTTGTTCGAGTTAATATGGCAGCCATTGGTCTAAGTTATGAGAAAACATTCAAGTTATTTTAAATTAGTACATTTGGAAAGATTTTATGAGTGAAATTGTTTTATTTGACTTCACTGATTTCACTAACAGCATTTCTCTTTTAAAAATTTTCAAGTCTGTGTATGAAGTAGAACTTGTCATTTCTCTCACATATATATGTATGTATATGTATATATATACATATATGTGTGTGTATATGTATATATACATATATACATATACATATATATGTATATATATATAGTGACAAGTTTTTAAAATTCTCTTTTTAAAATTTCCAAGTCTGTGTATTAAGTAGGACTTGTCATTTCTCTCACATATATGTATGTATGTATGTATCTATCTATATATGTGATATATATATATATATATATATATACACACACACACATATATATGTGAGAGAAATGACAAGAAATGTGTGTGTGTGTGTGTGTGTGTGTGTGTGTGTGTGTGTGTATTTCTCTACCTGATTCTATTTTTAACTCTCCATCCTGAACTCCAGGATTGGAAAGAGAGGAGAAGGAGAATAAGTACTTGATAAGGCACCTTGATTGTCTTTAGCTCTAGGTGAAGAAATTTACAGCATCTTTGTCAGATATAATCTGATGGGGAGGATACGCATTACTTTCAAAGCATAGGTTGAGCAAACAGTATTAATGTTTTTTTTTTTTTGTCAATTAATTGCTGCAACATTTTACAACATATTTGGTTTAAGTCTCTAATTTCTATCTCCTGGTTCACCATGAATTTAGGGACTTATTCAAACACTTCTTATGTCATGTTTCCATTCAGTATACATTTCGATTTTTGAATTGTAGTAGCATTATTTTAGTATCATTTAGTACCATTATACTAAATAATATATTTACCTCCTTCACCTGCTCTTGATATTCTTAATTCCAGTGCCTTATCCTGTGCCTGGGGAAGTTTAGGAAGTCAACAAGCATTTGTTGAACACATTAGTGAATATCCTTTCTCTGTCTGATCTACAGCTAGTCTCTTGCCTCCAGGCAGGTCTGAGTTGAACTCAACTAGTACATGTACCTGTGACTTGCCCAAACTATACTCTGGATTAGAAACATTTCAACTGTCAGGCTTGCTCTGTTCCATATATAGTATGATGGAATCTACAGAGGAAATTTAAATGCCAGCTCACCAGAATACCACCTTCCAGCCCCAGCTTCGGGCCCTGCAAGAGTTTGGCATTCCACTTACACTATTTGACATGTTAAGGAAAGTTGATGGGATGTCAAAAGATATTTCTGTTCTTCACCATATATTTTTGCATTTATGTGTGTGTTTTAAAATTATGGATCTTTAAATATTTATTTTTCATTTTCTTTTAAAATGAACCCTATTTGTTAATCACTAGACCCAAACCAAAGCATATGAAATATGGTCTACATTTTTATGGGTATTTTTTTTGATGTTGAGACAGTTCATAACAGTGTGTTCTTCCCCTAGGGTATCATATTTAGGAAGATATATGCAAGAGAATGTGATTATCAGTAATTGCACTCAAAAAAACAAGAGTCAGGACAGCCTGGAGGACAGGGCACATAACAAAGACAAACTGAATTACTAAAAATTTATGTATGCTCTCTTTTTATGATTATAACAAAACAAAGACAGATAGGTGAGAATATATGAAAGCAAGAGAGTATAAAAAATGTGCTGGATGAGAAAAATATAGATTTCATTGAAATCTTAAGTAAAATATTAGGATTGAGGAGATAAGACATGAATCAAATCTAAAAGGAAATTAACATACAATTGTTAAATAAAAACTTTAGTGCCATGAATGGAGAGGTGCACCTGAGAGAGAGGAAAAGAGTGAGGTGGAAGTGAAATGAGTCACAGATGTGAGTACTTAGGAAATTCAGTACTTATTGATTTGCTGTTTAAAAAGATGATAAAGCCATAGGTTGAGCAAACAGTATTAAAGTTTAGAGTTATAGAGGAAAGACCCAGAGAGAAAACTCACTCTGGAACGGTGATTCTCAGCCTTAGGTGAACATTGGAATACCCTGGAGAGTTATAAAAAGTCCCACACCCTGAGACTAATTTAATTCATTTGGTGTGGCTAGTATGCTGAGGTATAAAGGCTCTCTAGCTGATTCTAATATGCAGCCAAGATTGAAAAACAGTGCTTTAGAATTAGAGAAGACTAGTGTTGTTTTAACAAAACCACTAAGGAATATTCAGAATTCAGCACCTTGTCAGGGTCCAAAAGTCAGTTGAGAGAGAAAAGTGAGAACTTACAGAGAAGGAAATAGAAGACTGGAACTGGAAACCACTTGGATTTAGGATAGCAGGTGATAGCATTTTTACGAAGAGAAGATAAAAAGAGCAAAATAGTTAAGAGAAGTAGAATGTAGAGTTGAAAGTAAAATTATCATTCAAAGCTTAGGTGAGGTTTTAAAATTATTCTTAACAACTATTTACTGGTACCTACTATATTCTTGGCACTGAGCTTGGTATTAGGGATATAGCAGTAAACAGTAAATTCAGAGTTGTTGATCTCACAGGGCTAAAATTTTAATGAAGGAAAAAGAGGGAGAGAAGGGAGAGGGGGAGAAGGAAAAAGGGGAGAGGGAAAAAATGAATAGGAATATGAAAAAGGGAAGTGTGTTTTGAAAGAATTGTGAATGTAGCAAATGAAACACACAGCTAACTGAAATTAAACTTTTTGAGAGGGAGTTGTATTTCAAAGAACTAAAGAAGTTTGTGACTATTAAGACATATAATAATTCTTAGGTCCCCAAATCTCTAAAAATTAGAGCTAGACTCAGTGCCTAAAAGTGGGGGAGGGAGAAGAGCATATTCACTGGATACTTATAAAATGGAATAAGTCGAGTTGGATAATGGGAAAAAAAGACCTTCCTTGAGGTCAGAGCCAAGGTCATGAAGAACAGTGTACTGGGGAACCCCTCTCCAGGAAAAGAACCTGGACCTAATCAAAGAACATTCTCCAGTCCCAAGTGAGTTCTCACAATTATTATGGAATGTTTATGACTTTGTCTTATCTTCCTATTATTTTGTTCACTGAACAAACTGCAGTATCCCATTCCTGTTTCACTATTGTATTTAGGGTATTTGTGGGGAAGATTATTTATTTTTCAGTTTTTTTAGAGCCTATTACACATCACCAAGAGATCCTAGACACTGTACTTGATACCATGGCCAAGTCCAATGTTAGGTGGAGTAGAGAGTGGTGGGTAGGTATGGGGCCTGTGGGAAAGATGGAGGATGGAATATTTGATGACTAATGAGGAGATCTTATAGTCATTAGTTCCAAATGCCAAATATTTTTAGTTTTTCTCTCTTGGTCACTCAGATTTTATGATTGATAGTTGCTGCAGCATTGCCTAAACTGTCTTAATTAAATTTGGAGGCCTGTGTAGAGACCTAGAAAGAGATTATGGTGGTCATGAATAGGGTAATGGCAGTTAAAATGGAGGAAATACTCTAACTTGAAATATATGCTGGGGATAAAAGCATATAGGAACTGCTGCCAATACTTGTATATAGGGAGAGAGGAAATAGAAGAATGAGGAATACTTATGGGGTTGTATGGAGTTGCTGTTTGTTGAGATTGAGAAGAATGAAGGAAATGGGACATGTTGAATAGGGAAACAAATGTTTAGCTTTAGACATGTTAAGATTGAGACATGTATAAAATATTTAAGTAAAGATGTTAAATAGGCAGCTGGATATGTGAATCTGGGGTTCATGGTAAAGATTTACGCTCCAGCATAAATTTCTAAGCTGCTGAGAGATAAATATATTAAGTACAATTTTCAGTCAGAATGCATAAGATCCTGTAAGTTGAGCAGGGAAGTCGGGCCTGGAGTCAGCATGGAGAATTGCCAGCATTTATAGATTTAGTTTCGGGGAGAAGGATCCTGAAAAGGAGACTGACGAAGAGTGACTAGAGAGAAAGAATGATAGCTCAGAGTAGGGTCCCACACTCAGTGGAGGGACAGAGTTGTCATCTCTGATTGCTACTTCCCAGAGGTTAGGGATAAAGAAGTGTTTATCAGAGTGGTACGGGCAGAAACCAAACTAAGGTGGATTGAAGAGCAAATGAGAGGTGAGAAAATGAAGACAGTACAAGAAATGCCTTTTTTTGATGAATAGGGCTATGAAGGAGGAAACAGTATATTTTGGAGTTGAGAGTGGTGTTTTTTTGTTTGTTTGTTTATTTAGATCCAAGATAATGCATCATGTGTATATAAAGATAGAACTGATTTGGTATAAAGGGAATTGCTGTAGTAAGGGGAAGAATTGTCTATGAGAGGGAAGATAGGAACCTGAGCACACAAGGAGGAATTAGGCTTTCATAGAAAAAGAGAGAAGGGAAAAATGGTTGCAGAAGCCAATATAAAGCAGATCACGAATTTTCTTACTCTTAAAGAGTAATGAGGTGAGTCCTGTATACTTGAGTGAGGATGAAGTATATATAATATTGTTCTTGGTGAGTTAGAAGTAATAATACTTGAGAAACACAGTAGAATCACTAGGCAGTAGTGATCCTCTACTTAAAGTTTGTGATCATGAATTTAAAGTGAAACCAGTTAGCTGCATTAGGTAACTTTTCTTTAGGAATATTCAACTGCTTAACTGTAGGCATAGATAAGCCATTTTATCCATTAGTTTGATGGTGGGAGAAAGAAATAAAGGAATTGACGGTATTTGCAAGACAGGGAATAAAATTTTAGAACTTGACTTGGCTGGATAGGAGGGCAGTGAATTCAGGAAGGCACTGACAGAAGGCATAGAAAGTGGTGGCATTGAAATTGGTAAGTGTATGGTCTAGAGAAATTTGCGAACCAGGAGTACATGATTGTAAATGAGCAAGGGTGTGGCAGAGGATTGAAACCATTATAGGGATAGAATAATATATCCAATTAGCAGGAGCTCTAAGGAGCAGGAATTTTTGTAAGAGGGAGAAAGGGATAGATGACAAGAAGCAAGAATGGCAGAGTGAAAGTACAGGATGAGGGAAACAAACAGAAGAGTTTTTCCTCAAAAGGGCTTCAGAGCAGGTGAAATCCAAACAGACCTCTTCAAAACAGGAGATGAAGAAGTGTTCCAAAAAGAGGTTAAGTACAATAGGACTTTGCTGATTCCAGAGGGCACAATGAGAGGATTTGGGAAGGTGAGGGAGGGGAACAGGGTGAGACTGAATCAATTTAGGGACTTTGTGGGATGAGAAAGTGCACAATAACACAATGGGAGAAAATGTAGTATCAATGCTATTTGAGTCGACTCTTTTCCTATAGTCACCATTTATATCTGCAGATTTTATGTCTGCCCTCATCATTACTTTTCTGACCCTAAATTGCCATCCATTTCTCTGTTACATCTTCCCTTTTGCTATAAAAAAGTTTGCCCATATTGGCATTTTTACCCACACTAGATGTCACTGTTGCTTGCCTCCAAATTTCAGTCCTTCCACAGTTTATTCAATGTGATTGTTCATTGTGACAGTGATTGCTCCTGGGGCCACCGTTTGCTTCACACACACTCACACACACACTCACACACACACACGATTTAATAAGACTTTTGTGCTTATAAAACCACTGAGGTGTTAAATAGCTTAGGGTTAAACAGAGCTTCTTATGTATGTATTCTACAAAGCTTATTATTAAGTTTTTCTTTTTCTTTTTTTCCTTGCACTTAGGAATTAAAAGACTGAGTGAGAACACAGACTGAAATTCTTTGCAGAAATCACATCAACTTCCTTCTGTGAAAATATGACATTTTATGCTTAGATCCAAACCTGGTTAATGAGCTGCCTCCTCACTGTTGTGGGGAGCAGGAAGCCTGATGTGCAATTTCACTTAGGTACCTTCGTTTCCTCGATGTGTGGTGAGAAAATTTTCTGGCCTGAGCTTGGATGTGGTATTGTCACATGAGGTTGTACTTACAGTATGATCTAGGGCCACAGCATGGAAGACTGGTTCCTCAGTCCAGAGAGGAGTAAGGAAAACCCTGTTGGAAAAGGAAAGTCCAAGTTGTTATTTGGGAAACCAGCAGAAGGTATTTTTATTGGCGGAACCAAAAGTTGCTGTTATCTGTGATGACATTTTTTTTTTTCTTTCTGGCAGAATCCTACTCAGGAAATGAAAAGAACCTTCAGAGAGAGGAGTGAAGTGTGAGTGGGGGACCATTATCTTTTGGCATTTCAAAAAGAGACCAAATATTTATTCATTCAGCCATTCAAGTAGCCAGTACTTATTGTGAAACTACTATGTGTCAAATATGGCTTGAGGTACTGGGGTCACACTGGTAAACAAAGCTGAATTGGTTCCTGCTGGCGTAGAGCTTAATCTATTGAAAATGGCAGATACAGAAATAAATAGGCATGATACTTTTTTTTTTAGAAAACAGATTGGCAGGAAATAAAGTGATAGGATGCAGAGTACTTGGGTGGTGGCGACTTTTAAGATGAAACTTGACTGATAGGAGATAACTAATAGATGATCTTGGGAAAAGAGGTGGTTTGTACAGAAGGAAAGCTGACACTAAGGTGCTATGGCTTGTTCAAGGAAAAAAATGAAGGCTTGATGGGCAGCACGCAACGGGCCAGGGCAGAGTGGTTTGAGGTGAGGACAGAGAGGTGGAGGTTGAAGTATAAACTATGGGATACTTTGGAGATTGCACACATGGGTTTAGATTTGATTCTAAAGGCAGAAGAGGATGATTGAAAATTTTGTGAGCAGCTGTGAGGTGATTTGGTTTATGTTTTAAAAAGATCATTCAGGATATTGACTAAAGGACTGGTGGGGTTCAGGGTAGAGAGCAAGGAGGTAAGTTTGTAGGTAAGAGCAGTGGTTCAGTGGGAGTTGGCAGTGGGTAAGGCCATATTGGTGGGGGTGAAGATTTGAGATCAGTCTTTGAATAATGAGCAGCTTCAGACCATAGACCCTACTTTTGAATCTGTGATTTGAGGATTCAAGGTCCCTTTTCATCAATTTTCATCAGTTAATTATTGGTCTAAGGTGAGAAATGGGGGGAGGGGTGGTCAATGACAGCAATGGAGGAGGAAAGAGACGGGGAGCTAATCTGAAAGGGGCAGCGAAGAAGTCAATAGTATTTCCCTAATCACTGCTTTCGTCGAAATCATTATTGTGTTTTATTCTAGGGCACACTTGCTAATATTATTCTGAGGAAAAGGTTGAGATTTAATGTTTTTTTTTCCTGTCATTAAACATGACACAGACCAGAAAAACAACAATGTCAGCAGCACAATGCTGCTGGACCAAGAGATCCCCAGGAGGCAGATGGAGACCACTGGGTCTTTTGATGAAATCCCTGTGAGACCAGGGGAGAGAGAGCTAATTTGAGATGTGTTAACCTTTCCAGCATAAATTCCAACAAATCTAGGTGTGGGAATATAGGAGAGATTGGTAGCAGTGGTGATGTTCCTGTGTATACGCACCCACACATGCAAGTGGGGACAGATATATTGTTGTGTAATGGATTTCCTGGGCAAATGGGCCCCCATCATTTATAAAGTCATTCTGTATTAGTACTGTGCTCCCATGTCCATATCCAGTACATTGATTAATTCTCATGTTAGCCCTGTGAATTAAATGATATCAGTAGACATATTTTATAGATGAGGACAGTGAGATATAGAATGGTTAAAATCACATAGCTAGTAAATGGCATATTGGAATTGGAACCCAGGTCTGTGGTCATAATAATTATGCTTTACAGCCCCCCGAAGTCTTTTGCTTGTTATATGTTTCCAAAGTGACATTTTTACTTATACTGAGATTGTCATTTATGAATTTTTATCTATTTGTTCTTTAGAAAGAAAGCTTTTTGAAGAGCTAGAAGTATGTTTCTATTATTTTTAGTAACTAATCCTTTGTTCTACTTACTATATAATATGTAATAACACAACCACAATATTAATCTTTAATAACCCTAACTACCCTAATCTATCTCAAAAACAACATTTTTATCTGATAAATCCTTAGAATTACAAGGGCTTTGATTATACAAATAGACATGTGGAAGACTGGGGATATTCCCATAAAGTATTCTTTTTCATATATAACACAAAACATTGGAACAGTGCTGACAACACTTAACAATAAGTACGCAAATCCTCCATGTATCAGTCAGGGTTCTTTGTTGCAAGCATGGAAGCTAACTCTCCTCAACTTCAACAAAGAGAGATTTGCTGGCAGGATATGAGGAAGCTCACTTGTTTGCTGAGAAGCCTAGAGATCCTGTGAACTAGCAAGAATGCAGGCAAATCCTGCAGCAAGAACCACAGCTGAGGTCATGCTATAGGAATAGCCTGGTGAGGACACCCCTTCCCTCTCTGCTGCTACCAAACCTCCCCTGGCTGCCACCTCAGACATTGGATTCTGCTGGTCTGGGAGATGCCTATTGGAATGAATTCCAACCTATCCCTGCTTCTTTCTCTAACTTTCCCAACATTAAAAGTGGCAAGCAGGATCATCAGACTGGCCAAGACTGGGTCACCAGCCCTACATGTCAGTGGCAGGGAGGACTCACCTCTGACTCATTTAGTTTTAGAGAAAGATGAAGCCTTGCCTTTCACCAGGTGCAAAGCGGTGTCAGATACTGGAAAATTAAAGGAATGGCACATATCTATTACACTATCAAGGTAACATATTTTTAGACATTAAGTAAGTGCTCATGTAGAATTTTTCAGGTTTCAGGAGAATGTAACATAATTCTGTAAAGAAACTACTTTCCTACAGTGTAGACTTCAGTTGTCTCAAAATAGCTGTTGAGCTGGAGAGGGGTCACTTACTCCACATTTGCATACAGATGATCTTGCCAGCCATTTGGTTTTGTGTTGAGAATTCCAATATGACATTCGGCTGTTATTGGAACAAAGACTGAGTCTGCGTCTCCCTTCTATTTATTTCATTTATCTCTGATAGGCTTTGTGGGAAAAGTTGTCTCTAATCCAAGCCATCAGAAAGCTTTTTACACATTCCTTCTGGCGATGTCTAATTTTCAGTTTTCTTGGAGTAATCAGCTGGCATTTTTTTTTTAACTCATTCAGAGCAACACCTCCCCTCCAAAGGGATGTTAGGCTTTTGAATTATATCACTTTACTATGAAATTAAACATTTGGATCACCATAATCTGAAATGTAATCTGCCAATTTTATCACAATAAAATTGATGTGGCAAAGTTTTAATTCATGCAGGAATTTTAGTGTTTACCCTACCAGCTTTAAAAGCAAAGAGAGCAGAGGACATGGAAAAGGCCACATGAGATCTTTAATGTAGCATGTTTACTTTCATTATGCTGCAATTTTATATTCATGTAATAGAAGCCTAGTTAAATTAGATATATTAAAAATGAATAAAATAGCATTATTGAGATACAGACAAAATAAAATTAACTGTGCTAAATGTTACGGAAACTGCAGTTCTCAGCACAAGGCATTATAGAAACTGTAACAAAATCTAAAAAAAATTTTAAAAAGCTACTCAAAGCAACCAAGCATTAATCTTGTCCTAACATGGACACTCGGTATAGTCTAGATACAGTGAAATTTGATTCACAAATCATTTATGTTACACTCCACTGCAAAATCCATAAAGTTTATGTGATCCTAAAACAAAAAAAAAGGTGCATGTTATCTAAGAGCCTTCAGTTTTCTTTCTCTCAAAACATACACAACAACCTGAAATTTATTTTTGTAGTTTGTAAATATGCTGTGCAGAGAATCCAAAGAGTCAATCTCAAATAGACATCCTTTGAAAAAAGATCAAAATTTAGTACAAGGTAGTGAAAAAAATTACAGGATCAATGTGTACAAAGAAGTAGTAAAGATACAAGCAAATTCTTAGCTATGGATATTTAAAAAAAATGTTTTCACTGGAAAGGAAGTAAAGAGTATTAAATATTTTACTCTTTCTGCATATACTAATTAGTTATTGGTTCTTGGCATAGTACTAACTGATTGATCTTGAGTACTTCTCATGTACCAGATACTGTGCTAAGCATTTTGTAAATACCTTATCCAGTGTAATAACCCCATGAGGTAAGTGTCATTAACACCACTACATAGTTAAGGAAACAGGTTTCAAAAAGTTAAGAAACTCCTTTGAAAATAAGCAACTTAGCATTTGGACCATCCCTTGACTTCATTCTCTACATTCTTTATCCCCACATGTGTCATTGTCTGTGAGTATTCCACTTTCTTTGATGTTCATGGAATACTCAAAGCCATGCTAAGTCTAACTACATGCTACTTGAAGGCAGGAATTATGGTCCACATTTTTATACACTATGCTTAACCTACGATAGAGCCTCAGAGGCTCTCAGAAAACAGTTGAAATTATAAAGTTATTGTTTTTTCTGTTGCAATAATCTCCCAGTAATAATCACTAAAGTGTCTATAGTGAAGTTCAGGTATCCATAATACCAGATTTGGGGCTCAATTTTGAAATTAGTCCATGTAAAAAACCTCAAAAGGGAGAGGGTACAGATTTTGGTGGGCTCTTAATTCATGAATAAGGAAAAAGCCCTGATAACATCACAAAAAGAGTGTTCCATCAGAGGTGCTTTACTGCTTTCTAATATGTTAAACAAAAAATTAGACTTCTGATGGGGAATTACACATTGTCAAATTCTATCCTTTGAGAGGTGTTAGTAGAATGGGACAAAAGAAGTGATGCATGTTTTCCTAATATGCTTCACCTTGGCCTAGATGCTGTTAGTCTTTCTTCCCTAGTCTACATTCGCTACTTCTACTTCAATATGGGAATATGTTACTTTGTTTGTTTTAATTTGCATAAAGTCTTAAGTCCTTATAATTGATCGAGAAAAACTCACATCCCCACCATCCAGCTCTGACAACTTATTTATTTAAAAGTGAGATTAAAAAAATTTAGTTTACAGAAAAAACATTATTAATTTTTTACTATGAATATTTTTAATTAGAACAGAATATTTTAATAGACTTGTTATAAATCTCTTTCTCATGGAGTTAGAGAAACATATATAAATAGATTATATTTGATACATTTATAATTATTGTACCTAGACTATTAGGGAGTGAGGCCTGAAGTTGTTACAGGAACTCCTTTATTGTGTTACACAGTCTTTCATAGACTGTGGGACTATTTGAGGGCATTATATTACATCATATTGTATTATTAAATTAAATGTTTAAAAGTGTATTGAGGAGATGGCACAATCTTGCCAAGAAATGAGCTGCATAAAAGCTCAGCACTTAGAGAAGATATCTGTATTCAAAGCCTTCATCTGGCATGAAATACCTGTACATATCAATGGAGGAAATGATATGTACAGGTATTTCATGAGGAAATTTTTGTTTTTGTTAAGTTTGTTGTGTATATTCTTTTATTGTAACAGCAAATTAAATGCTGCCTCTTATTGTGTTGTAGGACTACTTTTGGTGGTAATTAGATTAAGGAGAGCATATATGTCATTTTATATGGGATTGCCTTGGTGCTACTGTTCAGAAAATATTTACTGAAACACATATTATGTGTTATACGTGCACATGCTACAGTACATGATGAAAACTTTATTACTGCCTGTGAGTAACACAGACAATTCAGTTTAAAAGAGAGTTTGTGGATGACATACTCATGGTATTGTCAGAATAGAGATGTGAGACTTCTAGTAAACCTGAGAATTCAGAAAATCTTCCTGGGCATCTAGTTTTAAAGGATCATAAAGGGAACTTTTTTTTTTTAATCAACAAAGATGATTATTATAGCTACCTGCCATTTTATCTTATTGTCTGTATAAATAAGGATGAATATATTTTTTGTTTTACTTAGCCATTCTTTAAATTTCCAAGAAAATGCTATCCCCAGCCACAACTAAGTTAGCCTCTTAACCTGTAGAAACACAAACTGCTGGTGACTCCAAGTTATGTTCACTTCTCAGGACTAGTGCAAAATCTCTATCTATGTTTTGGAGTGTAAGACTGCAATAGAGAAACAAGAGGAGGCCTTTTTTTTGGTCTCTCTCTCTTTTTTTCCCCCGTAACCTAAAACTGACTTTGAAAACACTTATCAAAGAGAAAAGCCTGTAGAATGAGGCATGTGGGTGGGAAGGACACTGGGAAAAACATTTCTGACATTTCTGCCCATTACCATCAAGGTTTGTTTGTTTGTTTGTTTGTTTGTTTTTTAGGAGGGGTAGTTGTTCTTTGTTGTCCAGAGTATTTCTTTAGAATCTCAGCTTCCTCTCAATGCATTATTTCTGTACTATTTTTATCTCATCTGAGGGGACTTAAAATTTTAAATCTATCTATCTATATCTGAAAGTTACTGAGACTTGCTTGTTAAATGGCCTAATTCTGGCAAGAAAAATAAATTCAGGTAACCCTGTTTGTATTCTCTTTTTCTACTTCTATTATCTTCATGTATGACTAAAGTCTGTTGTCCTTAATCTACATATTTAAAATCCAACACTCTCACCAACCTTTTATTTAAAAAAAAAGTTTAAGGTTTTTATTAAAATATTGCTAACATATAATATTATACTTGTTTCAGGCATACATTATAGTTATTCAACAATTATATACCTAAAGAAGTGATTACCAAGTTAAGCCTAGAAACCATCTGACACCATACAATGCTATCACAGTATTATTAATTGTATTCTCTATTCTATACATTATATAACATGTCTTGTTTTATAACTGGAAATTTGAACCTCTTATTCCCCTTTACCATTTTTACCACCTTAAAAATTTTTTTTAATTATAGTTTGCATTCAGTTATTTTATATTAGCTTCAGGTGTGTAGCATAGTGGTTAGACATTTATATAATTTACAAAGTGATCCCTCTGACTAGTCTATTACCCACCTGGCACTATACATAGTTGTTACCATATTATTGGCTATATTCCCTATGTTTTACTTTATATCTTCATGACTTTTTTGTAACTACCAATTTATTCATCTTAATGTCTTTGTCTTTTTCACCCCATCCCATCTTCACCAACCTTTTAAAATGTTTCTCTATTCCTGCCTTCTTGTCTTTTTTCTTCCATCCATCATTCCCTCCCTCCTCCCTTCCTTCTTCCCTTTCTCTTTTCCTTTCCTTTCCCTCCCCTCTCTGTTCCTTCCTTCCTTCCTTCCTTCCTTCCTTCCTTCCTTCCTTCCTTCCTTCCTCCCTCCCTCCCTCCCTCCCTTCCTCCCTCCCTCCCTTCCTCTCATCTCTCTTCCTTCTTACATTTCTTGTGCACTTACTATATATCAGACATGTGCTAGGTTGTGAAGATTTAGTGGTAAATAAGTAGATGTGTTCCCCATCACCTAAGACTTTCAATTTGGTGGGGCAGATGTTCAATTTAATGGGTAACAATGACGTGAGGTAAGTAGTATGATAAGAGATGTATACATTTAGAAAATATGGCCTATGGAAGTAACCACTGATGAGAAGAGTCTAGGAAGAATGCTTCAAAAGAGGAGTATATTGAGTTCAGACAGGTAGATTAAATACAATATTTAGATAATAACCAGGCAATTTACCAACACTTAATCAATTAGTTATTTAAGTACTGATTATTACCTATTATATTACAATAAGAGAGACAAGTAGATATATTTTTTGATAGACAAACACAGCACAACCTGTGGTGTAGTCTTGAAAAACAAGAAAGAAATAATTTCATGTACATGGAATTTATGAGGCAATTGGAAGTATGAACACTACTAGATAGTTGAGGTTTTAATTAATTTTTTAAAATATGAAAAAAGTAATGAAACTATGATAAAGTTTTTATAATTTAGATATGCATATTGAAAATCTTACAGATAAAATGATATGATATCAAAATATTATAGGAAAGAGTAAGTGGATGGAGGTATGGTTAAAACAAGACTGGCATGAATTAATATTTGAAGCTGAAAGATGAGAAATTTGGGAAACAGTTTATCAAGCTATTTTGTCCACTATTGTGTATGTTAAAATTTTTCATAAAAAATGAATGAAAAGATAAAAAGAGATATCCCATAGCTTAAAATTATTCATGTAAAGAAGGAAAGTATTTTTGGCAGAAAAAATAGTATGCATACTTGTTTAGCCAAAGGTAGGCAAGAATGCTATTTTCAAGAGAGTAAAGTAAGTTTAGTATGGGTAGAGTGAGAAAACTCAAGACTGGATGTTTATAACGGATCAGTTTATAAAGGACTTTGAAAACCACACTAAAAGCCTGGTCTTGATCCTTAGGGCAATAATAAGCCATTCGTTGAAATATGTAAAGCAGGAGTAACTTGTTTACTAGGTAGAATTACAGCCTTAAATTCAATTTTGAGGAAGCCAAGAGGTATACTATGAGAGTAGTCAGTATACTGTTACTATAGTGCAGGCAAGAGATGGCAAGTGAGGAGGAGAGAAGACTGTGTTGAGAGATATTGGGAAAGTAGATATAAGGGTGAGGTAGGAGCAAAAGAGATCTGAGATGATTTCCTAGGTTTTAGGCTTGGATGGCTGGGTTGATAGTGAGGCCTTATTGAAATCAGGAACATCAGGTGAGTAGCAAATTTGGAGGAAAATATGAGGAGCCCTTGGAAAGGCTGAGTTTGAGGGAGCTGAAGGTCTTTTAAGAGTAGTTGTGTAAAGATTCAATACATAGGGAAGAGGTCTGGGTTGGGGGTAGAAATTTGGGAATTAGCAACATGACTGTGATTAAATCATCCAAAGAGAATGAGAGTGCAGAGAGCAGAAGATTAGGAATGCCGATATGTAGGAAATGAGTTAAACACCTATAAAAGTAGAATCACCTTAAAAAATCAGGCCACTATGATATTATGAAGGCCAAGCAGTGTTTCAAGATAGAGTCTGATTAATTCTTGAGAGTGCAAAGTAAGGTAAGACTTGTATTTAAGAAAGTTCCCTTTTATTCTTACTTCATCAGTGACTTTTGAAAAGCCATAGTAGGTATTAAATTATTTAATTCTCTTTACTGCCTATATTGACATAACAAGAATAAAAACAACAATAATAATAGTGATTAACTAATTCTTATACAAAGTTTAGTATATGCCAGGCATTATATATTTATGTTTCGTATATTAATTTACTGTATCAGTCAGAATCCTGATGGGAAACAAAGTGAGTAATTGAAGATAATTTAATGAAGGGACTGTTTATGACTTTGGTTATGATGAAAGGAAACCAACAACGGTTAATAAAACCCTTTGGGGCTAACAACAGTGGGAACTGTTACCACCTCTAAGCCTTAAAGTGCAGGAGAAGGCAGGGGTCACTGGAACCTGGTGAGGAAAAGCCACCAACCAGGACTGGTGGCCTTAGGTGTAAGAACATAACTATTGCCAAATTGTGGCCTATAGTTGAGTCATATGAATAAATATTCTTGTTCTTTCTCCTCTTACCAACCAATCTCCTGATTGTGGTTGAAACCCATAGAGACAAAGTCTATACAGGTCAACCTCCCAAGACACAGATCACAGTGAAGGAGGCAGGAGAGTAGATCTGGGGAGCAAATATGAAAGATTAGCATGCCCATTTAATCTTCACCATGATCCTGAATGAGTGCTATTGTTTTTACTATTTTGCAGGTGAGAAGACTGGGGCACTGAGGCACAGACAGGTTAAGTCACTTACTCAAGGTTATATAGATTTTAAGTACTGAAACTCATTCCATGCTTGCCTCATGAATTTTTTTAGTTTTTTTTTACTAATGCATATTTAAGGTTGCAAATATTGTTTCAGATACATTCTACCCAATTTAATATACAGAATTGCCACTATTTTTTAGTTTAATTCTTATTTTTTATGGCTGCTTTTTAAAAAATGTTTAGAAGTACATGTAAATTTCTAAATATATGGAGTTTTTAACAGTTATACTTCTGTTTTTGATTTCTTCTAAATTTATTTGGATAAGAATATGTGATGGTTATAATACTAGCCCTTTGAAATTTGTTGGGACTAACACTATAAACATTTATTTGGTGAATTTCATAGTTCTCTGTGAGCTTGAAAATAATGTGTACAGATGCTCCTTAAATTATGATGGGGTTATGTTCCTATAAACCCATTGTAAGTTGCAAAATCTGTAAGTTGAAAATGCATTTGATCCACCTAACCTACTGAACATCATAGGTTAGCTTAGCCTAGCCTTTCTGGAATGTGCTTAGAACACTTACATTTGTCTGCAGTTGGGCAATTATCTTGAGTTTCATCTCAAGAGTAATTGCCTTTCTCTTTTTCTTCTCACCAGACTCAGAGACACAGATAGGCATTTTGTGGGCATGATGGGATGTGAAAACACAAAGCACAGTATCCAAAAATGCTGGTGACATAGTACACTATAGAGTATTATTGTTTACCCTTGTAATTACATGGCAGACTGGGAGCTTGTAGCTTGCTTCCTCTGCCCAGCATAATGAGAGGGTATTGTACTGCATATCACTAGCCTGAGAAAAGATCAAAATTCCAAATTTAAAGTACAGTTTCTACTGAATGCATATCGTTTTCACAGTGTCATAAAATTAAGAAATCTTAAGTCAAACTATCATAAATTGGGTATGTTCTGTATTCTACAATTGCCAAATCCAGTTACTTATAAATGTTTATGCATATAAAGCTCATTAATTGAATCAATTGAAATTTTCACCATCCTTACTAATTGCTTTGGTTATTTTTTTCTGTAATTATTTTAATTTTTACTCTTTATATTTAAAGGCAAGGCAAAGACACTATGGGAATAAATGGTCAGGATTTTTTTTTTTTTTGCCTTAAAGTCTATTTTGTTTGATACTAAGCAACTGACACTAATTTCTTTTGACTAGTGTTTGACTGGTGTATCTTTTTCCATCATTTTACTTTCAGTTTTTCCAAATACTGTATCTTAGATGTGTCTTTTGTAAAGAGGTTTTAAAAAGAAATCTATTTAGAAATCCAATAAATTAGTCATAATCTTTGTCTGAAAGAGAATATTTTTAAAATTTATATTTTTTATAATTACTGAATTATTTGAGTTTACTTCTATAGTAATAATTTTTGCTTTTTTATTATATTACTTATTCTGTACTTCTTTTTTCTCTGTTTCTGTCTTCTTTTGGATTAGTCAATTATTTTAAAATAATTATTCCAGACAATTTAGCATGCATACTTTTCAAGTCTCAATTTAATTAATATTTTACTCTTCTCCAAAACAATATAAGGACCTTAAAATCTTTAAATTCAATTACTCCTTCCCTAACTTTATGTTATTATTGTTATGTACTTTAGTTTGAAGTTTTTATTTTATAATACACTATTATTATTTAATTCAGTCAGTGTATATTTAGATTTACCCAAATATTTGCCAGTACCTCTGCTCTTTATTTCCTTTTTTTTGCTCAGATCATTCATCAAGATCACTTTTTTTTTTTGGCTGATGCATATCATTTAGGTTTGTAGTAAGGGTCTATTGGTGAGCAAGCCCTCATATTTTTATTATGTAACAATATCTTGGTTTTTTTAAATTAGACATTTTTACTTGATAAAGAATTGTTGATTGATCTTTTTTTTTCTCATTACAATGAATATATTCTACTTGATTCTATTTTGCATTGTGCCATTGAAAAGCCTGCTGTTGGTATAACTATAGTTCTTTTTAAAGCAAATCTGTCCTTATGCTTTATGGTATTGTCTGTCTTATTTTTTATGTAGTTTTACAGTGATTTGATTAAGGAATAAATGTCTTTTTTATTCTTTACTTAATTTAAGACAAGGATAATTTAACTGATTAAAATGTTAGACTTTCTCATTCTCTCTGCCATGTTTTAACATTTCTTTTATATTGTCCATCTCTCTGTCTTTCTGTGCTGTCATTTTCAGATATGTCTATTGTTCAATAAAACTCTCTTCATCTATTAAATTAATTCATTGAGTTTCTAACTGCATTCATTATTTATTTCATTTAGAGAAATTACTTGGCTATTTTTAGTAGTCATTGAATTTAAAGATTTTAAGGTCCTTATATCATTCTGGAGAAGAGTAAAGATATTAATTAAATTTAAACATGACTGGCCATTTTACAACACCTAAATATTTATTTATATTATTGATCATTTAATTATTTTTTAAAAATAATAAATACACATTTTATATTCTGTTTGTTAATTTTAATATCTGAACTGATACATGTCTGATTCTGTTTTTCTATTTTTTTCTGTTGTGTTTGGTGACTTATTTATTTTTATGTTTTGTGATTTTGGTTGGGAGTAAGTACTTCTTGGAGTTTAGGGATAATTTGAGTCCTAGACAAAAAGTTAGTTTATACAGAAAAGAATTTCATTTTCTTCTCCTTAATTTAGTCCAGAAACACTTGAAATTCTTAGCTTGAGGTTTTTCAGGTTAAATAAGTATTGTGAGTTTAGGTAAAACCCTTGTGAGGCTTGGATTATGGTTTAAAAAGGGGGTTCCCCTTTACCCCCAAACAAGACAATTCTCTTTGTAGTCCATCTTCAATGGGTGAGTGGTTATGTACAATTACTTCAATCTCAGTTTTATTTTTTCCACTGATTATAGCCCTTTTGAGTATAGCTTTATGGGGGAAGATGTCTTCATAGTCTCCATATTAGGAGACCCAAAGCTTTCCCCACCTCTTGAATACCCTCTCCAATTTCAAAGCCATGAAAAATGAACTGAAAATGTATCAGGATGCTCATGAGGTGAAAGCCAACTTTATCTTTTTGGGTATTTTGCCTTCTCTTAGTATTTCTTATTTTCTTGTTAACTCAGATAAATTTAAGACTTAAAAAAATTTGATCCAACATTTTGTTCCTTTTAAAATTGTTATTTGTAAGAGTTTCTATCAGGGCACTTAATTCACAAAACTGTTGGAAAAGTGAGTTGCAATATCAATGACTATGGGGATTCTTGATATTGTATTTCAGGGGACTTGTAGATGGTGTGAGTCAGATGGAGAGAGTAGGGATTGAGGCTGTGTGGTAGTAAGGGAAGGGTGCAGGGCTGTTAGTCTATATCTAGACCCATCCCAGCCCCCTTCTTTTTTTCTTGTGTCCACAGAGTCTGCATCTCAAAACTCCACCAGGATGGATATCATAGTATCTACAATCTTAGTGTTTATTCTTTAAAAATTAAAACATTAAATTAATTATAGACTCAAAAACTGAAGGCCTCATTGAAAACAAGTTTTACTCTATTCAAGATTCAGAGCCAGGTAATAAACTTTGTACTATTTATTATTTTCACTAATTAATGGAATATTGTAATATTTTCCTCAATATTTCACTCTTTATAATATTCCAAGTTTTGTAATAGTCTTGTACACTCACTGCTAATCTTGGGTCTCTTTGGGATAAACTGACCTCTTTGGAAGAAGTCCTCCCTCTGATAAGAGATGCCATTTCCAGATATGTGGATTCAGCATAGCTGAATGGAACAGGCAGCCCAGCAGGAGCAGCAGCAAACCGTAAAATCCACAGTTTTAAAGTGTCAGGATAAGTATTTCATGGACCCATCTTGTTACTCTAAAATCAGATCAACTGGGAACATACTTTCCAGCCAAATTTTGACAGGTGCAGCTATTGCCACGGCTCTGCTGTTCTTTCTCTAATCTGCCCATCTGCTCCCAGGATTCCTCTGTTTCTCTTCTGCTTTCTTTAGCCTCAAATACTCCACTTTGTCATTTAAGACAGGGTCCACACAAACAAGTCTAAGACAGGAATGGAGCTATTATACATAATTACAGCAGTAAAGGCAGCCAGTCTGAATAAATTCATCTTGCAAATTGGTTTTCTTGTCTATATTAGTCTAATTTACCCAATATTCTCTGCACTTTGGGGGGATTTTGCTGGCTTTACATAAGCAAATAAGATAGCTAGTAAGTTATTATAATGAATAAAAATATTTAAATGGATTCATTCATATGAAAGTTTTCCATGAGTATCATCTAAGTACTAAACACTATTTTTTCTTTACAGTAGTTAACAAAAACACATATTTTATGCTCCTCAAGAGTTTCTAAAAACAATATTTATTAGTAACATCTTTATCATCATTAAATTTTCTCATGAGTTATTTTGTTAAATTTTTAGTAAGAATCAGAAGAAAAATGGTCACATTGCTAGTTATGATAGGAATCTTGTAGGCTACACTAGAAATAGACTTTACAAAAACAGGGCATAGGCTAAATTTGTTCCATGGGCCAGAACTTGCTAACTCTTGCCTCAGAACAATTGTAAAAAATAATTTATTGTTGTTAGTTTTCAGAAGGAATGGACTAGGAGAACTTAGGTCAAAGTACAGAGCTTTGAATATATTTCTAGAATTCTCTTATTTCACAAAAGCCTACGTAATTCTTCTTTTCTTTTTTGTATAGGTTTCTAGGAGGGCTGTGACAAAAGCTACAATGTTGGATGAAAAGTTAGGGCAGTTGGGAACTCCCAAGAGAAATGACATCTGTATGTCATTAAAATCCTGTGTTTGTAAAGCCCTCTTCTCTCTGGAGCTGAATTCATGTGGCTGGTACCTCCCTACCTTCCTGAAAGTATGTCTAGCTAGGCTAATTTCATCCCAGGTCTTGAGAATAATAATAAAATGGATCAAATGTGTCTCCCACCCCTTTTTCTCTTGTTAGTCAAATACCCTTGGGTTTTTCAATTTTCCACATTCTTCCTAATATCCTGGAAAACCCATACTCAAGGGAAGTGTCATTATACTAAATTGTTAGTGATGATGAAACTAAAAATGTTACTGTTCTCAAGGATTTGCATTTGGCTAGGAACAAAGGCCTATGCCACAATATTTAATATCTTGTTGCTCTTGCTATCGTCTCTGAGTATGCATATGAAGAGAATATTCTTAAGTTTCCAGTAAACAGATGACCGTACTTTATATCTTCTTATAATTGACTGAAGCTAATGTTTCTTAATTTTGAACTATTACTCAGTTTACTCTTAAACTCTTCCTCACCTCACTGGAGTCTTTTATTTTTATTTTTATCACTAAAAGAGGAAGATAAGTCTTAAATATTTGTATATATAAATGTTTAAATGAAGTAATGATTTACATTTTAGTATGCATCATATTTGCTAGATTGTCTTATATCATTGTGTGGTGCATTTGTACTTGTGAAGTATTTATAAACTCAATAAAAGTACAACCAAAAAGACAGAAATATCAATGATTCAAATAATATAAAAAAATATGACCCAGATATTTTGTAACTTTTTATATTTCAATGTCAAGAACAAAGGTAATGAGTGAAAATATGCTAACAGAAGGATAGTATGGGTGTATTTATGTATGTACAACATTTGTGCACACTTGTACATGTGTATAGAAACATCAGTGTATCAGTTATCTATCCCTAAACCTCAGAGATTAAAGTGCAGATGATTTTTTAATTTGGCTAAATTCAGCTGATGATTCTTCTAATCTTGCCTATGTCTATGTTCATTTGGAGGTTCAACTGTGGGTGGATGTTACACAGTAGCATCTCTTACATGCCTGGGGATTAGCTAGGGCCCTTGGCTGAAGTTGCTTGGTTTTCTTCCATGTAGTTTCTCCAGCAAGATAGTTTGAGTTTCTTATTTGGTGGTTGAAATATTCCAAAGAACATGCTGCAATGTTCTAGCACTTATGAAGCCTCTACTTGTATCATACTTGCTGTATTCCACTGGGTGAAGCAAGGCATATGGCCATTCTGAGAGTCAGTTGGGAGCAGACTACACAAAGACGTGGAAACCATGCAGGGTAATTCATTGGGTAATTATTGTGGTGATAAGATCTTCTTCTAAAATGTTATATTGAAAGATTGGCAGTTCTCTTTTTTCTTTACTACCACAGAACAAATTGATCTAAAATGTATGTTTTACAACTTTACATAACTGATTTTAAGTATTACTATGTTTAATATTTTGTACTATAGCATTATGAACAATTATAATTGTTTTCCTATTATGTCATAATCTTGCAAGAGGGCAGAGGATATGTAGTGAAGCCACATTACAGTTCAGCAGCAATACCATCAATCCTTTTACAATGCTTAAGAGAATTTTGGCTTAAAAGTAATAGACTTTAATTGCCAGTTCTGCCACTTGCTGTCTTGGACAAATTCTAAACCTCTCTATCTCAATTTCCTCAGCTACAATAATTGATAATAAGAGTTTGAAGAACACTTAGATACTTCTCCCGGTTATAGGCACATGTTAAATGATGAAAAAATGTATCTAGTATTATTATTTAACACTAACAGAGAAAAACCTTCACTCCTATTCCTCCTAGATTTTTCAATCACTCATCATCCAAATATTTGCTCAGTGTTTTCCTTACTAATTTAAAAACAATGACATTGTTATGTATTATATATAGGTACCACCATCACAAAACACAACAGGAAGTTGAATTCCTGTTTAACTCCATTTTCAACTAGATCTGATGATTTACACATACTTCGTTTTCCTAACATTTGTTCACACCTTCTAAAATGAATTGACATTACTTGGGGATCACAGAAATTTTGAGGATAGGTGTCTATTCTTATCTCTTTCCATCCTAGCTTTTGTAAAGTCCTAGGTGGAATATTTAGTGAAAATCTGGAGATTCAGAATCAGGGAGACCTATGTGGAAATCCCACCACTTTCACAGCTATGTGGTTTTGAGTGTCATATTTTCATCTCTAAAATGAGAATCATAATATAGCCTTAGCAGAGTTCTGAAAATTCAAAGGGAGAATGTTTATAAAATGCCCAGCACATAGATGGGAAGAATAAATGACAACCTTTAAAATAAATTTAAATGTGCTTTTGCTGGGTTATTCATTATCTAATCACAGTCTAGAAAGGTGAGCCTTATGACACCTCGGTGTATAAGAATATTTCTCCTGCCAAAACTATCACTATAAGTTTTAATCAAAGATTCCAGATAACTGTGATTACTTTGCATTTCTCTGTCAAGATTGCCTCAGGACATATCCAAGAACAAATAGCCTACTGTAGGATGGAAATATGGAAACAGATTTTGGAACGCTAGCATGCAGCTAGCTCACCATGACTGTTTCTGAAATACTTCAAAACTACTCCAAAAAACATAAACGACAGAAGGAAACATCAGGGAATATTTATTGAAAATAATCAAGAGAAGATAAATTATCTTTAAAAATTTTCTATAATAGTTTTCAACTTATATGCCTTTTCAAATGAATATAACAGTTTTAGACCATCTAGGAAAGACATGCAAAGCAAAATAAACATCTAAGCACAAATTGAACAAAACCTTGTTTCTTTCCGTCCTCTACAGACATGACCTGATTATGTTCAGCCTATTTTAGAGTGGCTTTAACTCTTCAAGGCCTTCAAGTTACTATTTAGTAAATGATATCTTTGCTGCAATTAATGGAATCCTAATAAATGGATAACATTAAAGATCTTTCTAGAAGCATCAGCATTCTGCAGTAGCATGGTATAGTGGGGTTGAAAGATATAATATCTATCGTACTAACCAATTTTAGTCAGGTTTCTTGGATCCCTTTAGTCCAAAGTTGCTGACTGGGAACCTGGGAATTCAGCCTACAGAGGTCATCACCCCTTAGTTACAGAGCTGAGCAGAAGAAGGGCTCAAGGACTCCAAGGGCCAATAGACGAGACAAGGACTGGCACAAGAAGCCACACCCATGGGGAACTGGATGCTACAACAAGAAGTTAGGTGATCAATGGTAAACATATTAAGTAAATTGTTGTTTATCACGTTGGAAGAGGATGAGTGCAATAGGAAAAAAAAGTAGAAAAAACTAAGAGGAATTAAAAGTGCCAGATGGGAAGAAGAGGTCAGGTTGCAGAATTAAACAGGAGGATCAGGATCTGTTTCATTGAGAAGGCAAGCAAAGACTTGTAAGAGGGGAAGAGACCAAACATAGAGGTGTCCAGGGAGAGAGTGTGCCAAGCAGAATGTGTGCCACACACATTAGGAGTGTGGCAAGTTCAGGGACTGGCAGGGAGGCCAGTGTGGTTGAGTGAGGAGGTGGATGGTAGGAAAAGATTCTGAGGACCAACTGGGAGCTGTTCCATGTAGAGGTTTATGGGCCATTATAAGGTTTCCAGATTTACTCTGTGTGAAATAGAGAGCCTCTGCAAGGTTTTGAAGAAAGTAATATTGCATAGCTTAGGTTTTTAAAAGCTGAATCAGAAATAATCTATGAGAATGAAGGTGGTGTAGGCAAGAGTAGAAGCCCCAAAAGTAGGAGGCCTTTGCAGTAATCCTGGTGGGAGAAGATGGTTGCTCAGACCAGGATGGTAATAGTAGAGATGGTCAGAAGCGTTGTGTCTGGGATGTATTTTGATTGCAGAACCAACAAAACTTCCTAATGGGAACTGATAAAAACATTTTTGGCATGCCATCTTTATTTGTCCATTACTGATTCCAAGTTTCTAATCATTAGCAGGGCAAACAATTATAATCCTCCTGAGCTGATCAGGGCAGCACACTAAATCATGTAGTAATACATTTGACCTTTCAGGCATCCTGGGACTGAGGCAGAAAGGGCATAGAGGGGTGAGGTTTGAACACTGACTTCCTCTTGTAAGATAACTCCCCAGGTAAGGAAGGAATAGCCTCACAGACAATGAGGTAGTGGTAACTGGCAAGAAGACTCACAAAGGTAGAATGAGAGGTTGGGCTCCAACATGTTTTGTGTCCTCTGATGCCTTCTATTTATCCCTATCCCAGTTATGGGGCCTTAATTCTTTCTTCATCAATATCATGACTTTTACATAGAAGAAGCCTGGTGAGGCTATGAACTTCAGTGGACATAATTCAACAAATTACTTGCCCCAAACTTAAGTGTGGTTTTTGGCCAACTTAGCTCTGAAGTTTGAAGATTTAAAAAATTCTTTACTATCTGCAGAGGAAGTCTTTGGTATCAGTTTGTTCTTAAGTCAAACATACATGCATATAAGCTTGTCATTCTCTCTTTATGTTTAATGCCACTGGATATGTCACCAACAGGTCTCGACTCTCACATCTTACCCTCAATGATGTATCCCCCTCTTAGGGACTTATTTTTGTTTGTCAGGATTTTTGTTTATAAGCAACAATTTTAAATCTGATGAAGTAAACTGAAAATAAATTTATTGGAAGACAGCTCATTGAATTGATGGGAACACTGAAGGATTAAATTTGGGAATGGAAATGCACTTTATGTTATGCCTCTGAGTATGAGCACTGTTGGAGGCTTCCAGCCTCTGCTGCTGATTGGAGCTGTCGCAGCTCCAGTCTGAGTGTAGACCTCAATCACTCTGTCACATCTGCAAGACTTCTAGTCCCCGGAGAAAAAATCCAATTGGTTACTCTTACTTTATGTATCTTCAGCTGGACTGTGTCTGAGGGCAAGGTGAAGAAGTTCCTGGGAGTCAGAAGGGTAAACTTCCCTCCAATATGCAATGAGGGATTTTCCTCCAGAAGAAAATATTTGGATGCTGAGCGGTAAAACATAATAATAAAATGAATCAACTGGAAACATTTGCATATAAATGCATGATGATTTGCATATACCTTGCATTTGCCCTAAAGGACTCATTCAATGTTTTATCCTCGAATACTTTTCTATTTAAAATGTTATTATTGTTGACTTGGAAATTTCTCCTTTTTGAAAAATGAATTTTTATTAATTATTCACTATCATCTTTTTTTCTCTTCTTGCTTAATCTTTATTTCTTCCAGTGCATAAATATCTCTTTTTGTCTTTTCCGTTTTTTTGTTTTCTTATTGACTTTATGTCCTGTTCCCCTCTACTTATTTTATCTGAAACAGCTTGTATATATCTCATTGTCCTTTCCTCTGTTATTATAAAAATACATTGGTTAGAACTTATGCAAAAACATGTAGATTCTGTTTATTTTCAATCCCACTTCATTAACCCATCCCTCTTCCCACCCTCTGACTCTGACCACCAGCACTTTCAATGTTTTCTACTATTTCCTAGGTATCCAGGGTTTCTATGTATGGCAAAGAGATAGCAATTCACTTCAGCACAGTTTAGATGTAAAGCTATTATTATTATTATTGATTTTTTTTTTGCATCGAAGTATATCTGTTTCTTGTCCCATTATGACAAGGACCTCTATTTTGATCTGTAAAATATTAAGATGATGTCATTAGCATGATGTTTTCATGGTTTTAAATTATTTAAGGTGTGATCTCAATCCAAGCAGCATATCTCTGTTTCAAAATAGGGTTTATATAGCTACAAATATCTTAACCAAAAATAAAGGTGTTAATGTCTTTTCCGCACCAGGGTGAAGGTGCCCAGTAAGAAAATAGCCCTTTGAGCCTTTTGATATTTCATTTAGGTAACACCTCAACCTTAATATCTAGAGTTTCCTTTCTATTTTGACATTTTAAACTGTCAACTATCTTTCCCAGCCCTATGCTGCAATATTTTATTTTGAAAATTTTCGAAAATGCAGTGAAGTTGAGTGAATTTTACAGTGAATACTCTTATTTATTGTAGATTCCTAAAATTTACATCATCACTTTTTTTCTATTATATGTATCATTAGATTTAGTTGTAGTAGTGAAACAACAGAGAGTAGAAAAAATATGAGCTTTATATTCAGAGACCTATATTTGAATCCCTGTTTTTGGCTTAGAGCTGTATTCCTAGGGTTGCTAAACTCCTTGAGTATAATTTCTTTATTTGTAAAATGTGAACACTAAAACTAACTTTAAGGTGTTTCTGCAAAGATCAAATGACATAGTTTAGGTGTAGAATAAGCACTAGATAAACATTAATTCTTTTTTTTTGTATTTTTTTTACATTATCTATTGTGATTTAAAAAATAAGTATACTCCAGCTGTTGGCCTTTCTTTTGAATCTGTAAAAGAAATTGGCATAACTGATTTAAACAAGTATGTTAGAAACTAGATGCTATGGTAATCTATCAAAATGGGTCAGTCCATTTTGATAATATACTTTCATGATCTTTAGGTATGCTGTTTAGCTTTTTGAGATCTTCTCTGTCATCTCAAGTGAAAATTTTATTGTTTAAACCTCTTATCTTTTTGACATGTGATTGACATTTCTTTCTTCCTTTGCTTTAATATTTAAAACATTGCTTTTGTTAATTTTAATTTTAATTTTTTGTATATTCTTTATCTTTTTGACTTTTTCCAAATTTTATATTTCTGCTTAAATTTTTTTTCTCATTTCTGTATGTGTAATCTGGGTTTGTCAATACATGAATGTTTATTTTTCTTCAATTCCCATTGCTCATTTTTGCCACATTCATTCTTTGCAGTGTTTCTTGATCTTATTCATGAATTCTACAATCAGGAAGCATTTAAGTTATCTTCTGCCTAGCTCCTTTTTCCATTTGAAAAGATGCAGGCATTTCTCCCATCAATCAAGCTGCTCCTTGTGCATTTTAATATTTTATTATTATTGGTTTTGTAGTATTGTGGTACCATTTTTTTTCCCAGCTCCTTCCATGTTTTAAAGCTACATTATTGAAAGATGCTTTTTATCAGTAAATGTTATTCAATTTTTCATTTGCTATTTATACAGTTTTTATATGTTCTTGCATGCATCCAATCTAAGGTTACCTTAACTGTAACCTTAACTGATTTGCTTTGAATTCTGCTTTTTCTCTACACAAAACATTTCAGAAAAGAACAATCAAGCTCAAACAACTATTTAGTAAACAATCATTATGATTAGGTTGTTATTTTAAAATTAGCTTTTAATAAGATTTTTAAAAGATGGCTTGATGTTTGATAAATGCTAATAGATACAGTAGCTTTCACTCTCATTTCTCTTTATATACTTCATAAATATTTTAATTGTAACTGGTGATATTTGGCCTGTAGTTGTCAACCAACTAAGTATAATGAACATTCTAATTCTTAATTTTCTAGTTAATTATTCATTTTTTAATTATAAGAAACTATTTTTTTAATTATAAGAAACAGCTGTGAATCTAAAAATAAATAGCAAAACCCCCAATTTGAGAAATGCAAGAAATATCCTAAAGATGTAAAAATGAAAAGGTACTAGGGTCAGTAAAGCCGTTTAACTCCAGTGCCCCATTTCTTCCTGGGTCTTCACTATAAGAACCTGATGAGGTTTGTGAAAGTAAAACACATTGGTGGGGCCCTCCTCAAACTGTGGCCCTGTGGAGTTTTTCATTTTTCTGCTAATCAATGCTCAGGTTCCAGTAATTAGTCAAAATACCATTGAAATATTCTCACCAGTTTATGGTCTCTCTGGCTTCTGCTCCAGGTAAAAAGATTCTTGTGATGTGATTTTCCATATTCACTTGTATCTTCAGTCTAGGGGTGATTTCCCCTATAACTGTAATTTTCTGCTGGGTCCAACAAAAACCATTGATTTTTAGTTTGTTCAGCTTTTTTCCCCTTATCATGAGGGTGGGAATGATGACTTCCAAGCTCTTTACCCGTTGGATATGAAAGCAAAAATCCAGGTTGTTTTTTCAACAAATGGTGCTGGAATAATTGGATATACATAAGAAACAAAAAGAATCTCAATCCATACATTACATCAGTTTTAAAAAATTACTCAAAATGCACCATAGACCTCAATGTTAAAACTATAACTATAAAATATCTAGAAGAAAACATAGGAGAAAATATTTTTGACCTTAGGTTAGGCAAGTTTTCTTAGATATAACACCCAAACCATAATCCATAAAAGAAAAATTAGATAAATTTGACTTCATCAAAATTAAAAACTAATGCTCTTTATAAGGCATAGTTTAGAAAAATCAAAAGACAAGTCACCAATTAATAAAAATGTTTTCAAATCCTCACATCTATGATAAAGGACTATTATCTGAAATTTAAAAAAAAAGAAAAGAAAAAGAAAATTCTGAAAACATAATCATTAAAACTTGAACTAACTGATTTAAAAAAATGAGTAAAAGGTTTGGATATACACTTCAGCAAGGACAGATATGGATGGCAAATAAGCACATGCAACAATTCTAAATAACATTTGTCATTAAGGTCCAGCACTCTCACTCTTAGGTAATTTATTTAAGAGTAATGGAAAAACTGTACACTGTTTATAGCAACTCTATTTACAATAACTCTAAATTGGTAACAACCCAAATGTCTAGCAGCTGGTAAATGAAAAACTAACTATGGTGCATCTATAAGATGCAGTACTACTCAGCCATAAAGTGAAATGGACTATTGTCACATGAAATGACATGGGTGAATCTCAGATACATTGTGTTGGGTGAAAGAAGCCAGTCCAAAATGGCTATATACTAAATAATTCCATTTGTATGACATTCTGTAAAAGGCCAAACAATGGGACAGAAAACATTGGTGATTGTCAGATAATGGGAATAAAGGGAATATCTTAGTCCAACTGGGCTGCTATAACAAAAGTGCCATAGACTGGGTGGGTTATAAAAAATGGAAATTTATTTCTCATAGTTCTTGAGACTGGGAAGTCCAAGATCAAGGAGGTTATAATTTTTAATTAACCATAAAACAAGACATGCTTTATGGTTATGGCACTGTCTGCCACTTGGAGAATTTTGCACAGACATTTATTTTGCTTCTACTATTTTATCCACAACAATTTTAGTGGTACACAAGCAGAATCTTTTAACTGCAGTTGTTACCTAGGGATCTGGAAAGGTACTGTTTGGCTTCTTCATTTCTTTCTTCAGCTCTCAAAGTTGATGATCCAATGATGGATCTTTCTCTAGGCAAATAAACGTATCAGTATAGTAATTAAGAATTTAAGCAACTTTGATATTACTTTTTCTATAATTTTTGGGTACTTTAAGACTTGTACAAAGCTAGAACTCCAAGTAATATTCTAAATCAACAATTTAGTTTAATCTTGAATAGTTTGGTCATTGAACAATTCTTCACCTGTAAGTTTTAATATAAGATACAGACTAATTATCGTTGCAATGAACTTGACCAGTGTTCATGATTTTTCTACCATGGAAGTGAGACTACCAGTAAATGAGTAATAATAATGTAATTGTTTATAATCCTGTTGTATTAGTTTCTAATACCACAAATGGTTTAAGCA
>PVKZ01005133.1:57500-60356 GCA_004027375.1 Macroglossus sobrinus
ATGGATGAGCCAATACAGACAAGCTAACCATCTCATCTCTAAAACCCTCTAATGCTTTGTTTCGTTATGCCAAACCAGCCACCAACAATATGACTTTGGATAAGATGGCTAACATGAAAATAAAAGAACTACACTAGAGTTACCTGAGTGAAGCTCTCTCTTTTTTTTTTTTTTGCTGAGAAGTTGTAAGTTATATTCTTGCTCTATCCTGATTCTGAGCGGTGATGACCTGGTATACATGGGGTAGCAAGTAGGCCAGAAGATTCTACCCTTTTATTTTGAGTCACAAAAGTTAGCATTATAGATTTTTGACATTTAGCTTAGTCTTTGTGATAGTACTTTCCCCCAGCTTCCTACCCAACATGTAGGACAAAATTCTATACAGCAAAATCCCATATGATTTCTTACTGCATGTGATATGCAATAATAGAATGGAAGAGGAAATTCACCCCCCCTTTTTTTTTTTTACTATATATAGTTGCAATTATGCAAATGCCAAAGAGGTATGTGTTATTTCAAAAGCTATGGTTGAAGATATAAGCTGAAATATTTATATAATATACAGCACATTTTCCATAATTTTTGGCTAGTAGCACAAATGTTCAGAAATAAATGTAGCATATGATAATATCATGAAAAATTTAACTTTCTATTTTAATTCGACATTTATTTAACAAGCATTATGTATAAAACAGATATATAAAAATTCAGAAAGATATGGACCTTGTCTTCAAGAAATCCATAATTTAATAGTGGAGTTAAGACAGAACACAAATCATTGTAATTAAGAACAAATAAAAAGAGAAGTACAAATAATTTAAAAGGAATTTGAAGAGCAGAAACTAGTTTATGGAACTGAGATTTGTGAAAAGGATAGCATTTAAGATGGACATGAAGGAATAGGACTTTGTTGGGGAGTAAAAGCATTAGAGGAAAAAGAGCATGAGTAAAGCTGTGAGAGTGGAAAGTGGCTTATATTTTGAAATAATTAATAGTGGAATGCATTTGGATCCTAAGGTACACTTGGAGAAGTGGTGATAAATAAAGTTAGAAAGACTGGGTGGCCTTAACAGCAGAAGAGTCTAAATATTAGGTGACATACCCAATACTTCATTTAGTTGGAAATGTAGAGACCTCTGGAAGAGTTTGAGGTAAAGAAGAGTGGATTTGGTGCTATGGTTTAAGAAATGTGGTCTGGCAGAAATTAGGATAGAGAAAGAAAAGAAGGGAGAAGATGAGTCATGAAATTATTACAATTCTCTAGTGCTTGGATTATTGAGAAAGGACTGGAAAGTAAAGTAAATATGGAAGAATTATAATATAGTGTCTATAAGGAAACAAATGACACCTTCAATTTGAGTAATTTGAGGAGAGTTTAATAAAGGGACTCTTTTTAAAGGAATGAGTAGAGTAGTAGGGGGAAAATTACAAGGGATAGATATGCAATTCTTTGGGGTTTGCTAGAGCAGGGACCATCACTAACCTGGGTCTACAATGGTGTGGGACAAGCATTATCGCAACCCAGGAAAGGAGTGAGTGGAGCAGAAAGCCTTTAGCAGAATGAGGCAGCTAGTCCATAGCAACCTCAGACAATATATTCTGACCTTATTCTTCTCCCTTTTTCTGGTTTCTTGGTGAGGATCTCCCTTGGCCAAGTGTGACTGGAAGCCCAAGGTCATGAGAACTGTTTTTCTCATTGTTTTAGGTCAGCCTCCCAGAGCACACAGCAGGTCAGAGAATGATCAGGAAGGTAAATGAAAGCTCTCCTGTGCAGTTATGGAGCAATGCAGCATACATTAGATGGGGTGTCAAGCAGAGTTGAAAATGCAGATTTGGAGCAAGACGAATGTTAGGTTAAGCATAATGAGGTTTGAACTGTTGAAGTTATAAGAGTGGATGTGATGATGGGGAAAGAGAATATAAAGAAATAATAAATTCATGGGCTAGAACTTTAAAAAAAACCCTACATTTAGAAGATAGGATGAAGAGTAAATAGTAAAGAAGATAAAAAAGAATGGAAGGAAACAAAACCAGGAGCAAAGAGTGATGGAGATCAAGGACAGATCCAGCATCAGGGAGGAAAAAGAGGCAGAAAAGACCAAGAGCAGGGACATTTTCAAGAAGGGTTGTACAGAAACACTGTCACCAGGTCTTTGCCAATTTAGGGTAAACAGTTTTATCAATGCTGACATGGACTTCTGTTATGGTTGTGTTTTGGATTTGGGAAGTTAGAAAAGAGAATGATGATGACTGGTTATAATGAGGAAGTGGAGGCCAAGAACAAGTAATTATATCCTGACTTTTCCATTTCCTTCTATTTTCTTTGGCTAGTCCTTCCGCTTTTCCTCTCTCTTCTCTTCTTTCTCCTTTGCATTTATTGAGCTTTTATAATATATGAGACATTTTACCTACTTATAGTATCCTATTTCAAAACAATCCAATCTGGTAGATATTACCCTCATCATATGTGAAAGAAAGTTTTTAGAGGTTATGGGTCTTGTCCATCTCCAAGTATTTAGTAAGAATTAGGCTAATTTTCAAAATCAAATTTTCTAGACTCCAAGGCTGTGCATTCTTCACAGTACCAAACACTGTGTTTGACACATAGTAGTTATTCATCAGTGTTATTCATTGGCTGTCCCTTCCCACGGGAGGACTAACGGGAGCTCCGACCAGACGTGAGACTCGAGGAGACAATCTGCAAGAGAATGGGGGACAGGAGACGCGAAGAATGGAGGCAAGACAAAGTTCTGATCAAGCCTCGTTTATTGTAGGTAGGGGTAGAGTATATAAAGGGGAGGATTTGCATAATCACGGTTGCCTTGGATACCGAACCGCAGAACATTCCATTTCCTT
>PVKZ01005134.1:0-60497 GCA_004027375.1 Macroglossus sobrinus
ACTCGGAATAATGAATGAATCTTTCTGACTGCATCTGCAGGCATGTGCCTCCAGTGAGCCACACTCAGGCATTCCAGTGTTGGCACTGAAAAACAGCGATCTTTTCCTAGTGCTCAGAAAACAGTTTGCAAATCAATTTTTCTCAATTAAATTTTTTTCTCCAATTATTATTTTGAAACTCTGGTTTAGGTACTCATAAATACCTAGGTGGTTCCCTTTTTAACAATGAAATACTAATTAAATATTAATCAAAACTTCAAAATAGCTAATCACAGATGGCTTTAGAGTTGTTAGCCTTCCTCATTGATATGAACCTGAGTTCGTGATATATTTTTTTAAAAATATTAAAAATGTATTCATGCAGTACATGTTTTCTGCTAAGGTTATTCTTAGATCATGTAATGAAATTAAATATATTGCTATTTTGTGGTGGTCCACAAAAAAAATTCCATGTGTTTCATGTGCTGTTTATGCTATTACTGTGAGGCTAGTTTGTGTTAACATTTTTTCTTTACAGACGAGATGAGGACAAGACAGTGATTCAGTGTCCAGTGCACACTGTGTTAAGTATATATCTATTTCTATTTGATTTAACACTGTATCAATAGCTTTAAAAGAGCTCCCGGAATTCCACATAAGTCCAGACTTACACTAAAAAGGAAAAGGAAAATGTGATAGTTGCAAACAGAGAAATACACTTTATTAAGTAATTCAGTATCATTCTGAATACTAGAAATTAGAAGCCTAATTGAAGATAATTCTTTACAGATAAAGAACCTTGTCTGAGTCGAGCCCTCAGGTAATAAATATATTTTTTATTCATTGATTTCGAAAATATGAAAGGTGCAAGTTAGAAACCAGAAATATGATTGATGTATTTTGTCTGAGGACAAGAATGTTTAATGTTACATGCTTTTTGAATGAGAAATTAGAAGAATGATATAACACAAGGCTCTAATAATTATTGAAACACAGTTCTCAGTGCATATGCCCAGAGTTCCCATTGAAATAAAGTGCTATTAATTATTGATATTTCTAAAGTGACAGCATTGTGCTTAAGTGCTTTATATAGGATCAACTCATCTTATGCTTGTGAATAACCTCATAAGAATAAGATCTTTTCTGATTCAAGATCTTATTCAATATCACACAGCTTATGGTATAGCCAGGATCAAAGTCAGATAGGTTAACTCTAGTTAAACATCATACTCTATTGCCAATCTCGTATTTATTTATATAGTCTTGCCTAAAATAGCAGACTAAATCTTCATTTTGACTGAAAAGTATTCATGTTTTACTTCATCACCTTCCAAGTAAATTTTGAACTGATTTATTCTATCTCTGCAGCAAAAGGGGAAAAGGATACTTTCCAAAATTTTGGTTAAGGATTATGCACTTTATACTCATTTATTTTAAATTACTATGGTCTAGGGGTTAGACTAATAAATTATCCAGATAAATTAATATGTCATTTTTTAAATTAAGAAGATGAAGTCCCCATTTTTTCTACTCATTGGTTATGTAGGGACCCATAAATATTTGCTTCTTAACTCCCTAACTTAAGCAAATCATGATGCTGCTTCCCAGAGGAAACCAATTCTTATTCCTGATAGTTTGGCATATGTTTCACTTTTAAAAAATTCATCCCTCTGTCCTCAGATATCACCTCCTTTTTTATTTTACTTCATGTTTAATGTTACATGCCATTCTGAGACCCACTACTACTTACTTGGAACAAAATATTTAGAGATTTCATGGGGCATTGAGTTCAGCTATTTTTAAAAGAGAAAAATGCAGTACAGTAGTCTGTTAAAGAGATTAAATAATGTGCATTTTTTATTTAAAGTGCATGCTTATTTTTAGTGAGGATCACCTAGGGGGATGATGCTTTGTGTGGATGTATTTGACGTGCTGTGGAGTACCTGCCCTCCCGTGTCTCTGTTAATAACAGCCTCCACTCTGAGCCCCTGTGGAGGAGGTGTTTGGCTGTGGTTGTACCTTAAGTTTCTGAGCTTCTGACTAACACAGCACCCTGCTACCCCAGCACCACTCTTAATCCCTCACCTGGTGATGACCAATCCAATTCCCTGTCTTAGAGCTTAGCCACGTGAAATGAAAAGCCCTATGGGGCTGGAGTGGCCATTTTCAACTATGTGCATGTTGATGAGTGAATGAAGTGGCTTTGCAGGAAGAAGTAGGAATTTAGGACAGAGGAGAACAGAGCAGGGGGATCTTGTGGCCTCAGAATAAGAAAGGAGGGTGAGAGATGTGTCGCCGTGGACCCTGAGGCTTCCCCATGCCCACTTCCAGTTCCCATGGGGCCCTCGCTGGTTTCCTTTTCATTGACATCATGTACAGCAATCCCTGGGTGTTTGAATTGCTTTGGTAGGCTTCTCTTCCTTCAACCAGGAAAATCGCAAATACCATTACAGTTACCTAAAGACTGTTTTCAGACCTGGCTTTGTGCGTATGTGGCACTCTCAGGGCTCTTGCAGGATCAGAGTGAGATGCTATAATGTGCTGGCTAGGAGCACAGGCTCTATAACTAGACTATAGCTAGCCTGTGTGGGAATCCCAGTTCTGCCATTTGCTGCTTGTGTGATCTTGACAGCTTTTTTCTGTGCTTGGTTTTTTGACATCATAGTTTGTTGTGAGGATTAAATACACGTAAACTGTATACTTGGCATGTAGTATTTAAGAATCCAATGAGCATGAGCTGTTATCTCAGTAAAGCCTGGCTTTTATGCATGCACACACACACACACTCGCACATATGATGTATACATGCTTATAATATGAGTATATTTTTATGTGTTTGTACACATATATGTATTGTCATACATAGGTGTATACACACACCCCCTCATTACCTGGCCTGAATCCTAAGATCTGTGTTCCTATAGCACTTTGTCCACATTTATATTATAGCCTTCCTCATACTGCATTATAAGCTATTTATATGTTGTTTCTTTCACTACACGTGAGCTCCAGAATGCAGGCAATTGTCTTTGTTCTCTTATCCCCAGAGCTTTGTCTGATACCGTGGATATTCCTGAGCTCAAAATAGATTTATGTGTTTGGATAGAGAGATGCTAGGTGATACTTTACTGTTAGATTGTCATCCCCTTTACTTAACACTTGGCTCTCTCTTAAATGTACATGCCCCTAGATGACTTAATGCTTCATGCCATTCTATTATTTACCACTTAGAGGGAATGAATTTCAAAGTCCTCCCTGAAAGTAAACTTTGGCAAGAGGATAGAAGAGAGACCTTAGGAGTCTGAACACCTGTTGGTGGTGGGCAAGTAAAGAAGGTGAGATTCATGGTCTTCATACTTTTGTTCTGGGATAGTTCTCATGGTAACATTTCTCTTCCCAGCTCAACTCACATAATCAGCAATGGTGCATGATATTATCTAGCAGCTTGGTATAGTAGACAAGAAAGCAAATGGTCACATTGTATTATTCTGCTGGGGCTGCCATAACAAAATCCCACAGGCCGGTGGCTGAAATAACAGACATTTGTTTTCTCATAATTTTGGAAGCTGGGAAGTCCAAGATCAAGATGCTGTCGTGGTTTGTTTCTTGAGCGATCTCTCCCACTGGCTTGCAGATGGCTGCCTTCTCACTGTGTCCTCACATGGCCTTTCCTCTGTGTGCACATAGAGGAAGAGAGAAAGAGAAAGAGAGCTCTCTGATATCTCTTCTTCTTATAAGGACATCAGACGTATGGGATCAGGGCCTTACCCTTACTATAGACTGGATGCTTGTGTCTTTGCACAATTCGTATGTTGAAATCCCAACCCCTTGTGTAACGATATTAGGAGACGGGGCCTTTGGGAAGTGATTAGGGCATGAGGGTAGAGCCCTTATGAATGAAATTAGTGCCCTTATAAAAGAGACCCCAGAGAGCACTTTTGCCCCTTCTGCCATGAGAGGTTTTAGTGAAAAGATGGCCGTCTGTGAACTAAGAAGAGCATCCTCATCAGACACTGAATCTGCCAGCACCATGGTCTTGGACTTCCCAGCCTCCAGAACTGTGAGAAATAAATTTGTTGTTAATAAGCCATCCAGTCTGCGGTAATTTGTTATAGAAGCCCAAATGGACTAAGACAGCTCTTATGACTTCGTTTAACCTTAATTACCTCCTTAAAGGCTCTATTCCAAATACAGTCACACTGGGGGTTAGAACTTCAACATATGAATCTTCGGGGGGACACAGTTCAGTCCATAACACACATTAATCCCAACTGGAGACCTATTTTAATTAAAAGTTTTTGTGTCTGGTAGACTCTGCATAAATATGTAATCAAAATATAAGCTGAGGGATAGGTCTCTATAGCCTATAGAAAAGGACCAAAAAGCAGTGATCATTAAAATGAAATCCCATAGTCACAAAGGTATGATCTGGAAATGCAGAAGCCCTCACATTTTAGGTCAGTCTCAAATGTTAAAACCACACAGTGTAGATTCTGGCTTTCCCAGCTGAACTTGGAACCAAGTCAAAATGTGCAGAGGCCAAGTGCAGTCAGGGCTACCTGTCGGAGTCTCTGGAGGAGGTGGGATGTCCCAGAACCATGCCAGGGCCTCTGAAACAGATCTGTCAGTCTGAGGTGAGGCAGGGCCAAGATGAGAAAAGGTCACTGAAGTCTGGGAAACACAGCAGGTGACTTGAGAGCCAAGTGAGGCTCTTTGGCCAGAAAGACAGAGCAGGGAAGTTGCCAAAGAAACAAAGAGGTAGAAATGGAATGATAGGAGGATGGGGTCAGAGAATTGAGGCCATATTCAGAACTGCTTTGGGAACATCAAGTTCTTTTATGTGTGGCTTGGCAGACGTGCTGCTTTGGGGAAGCCCAAAGTATTAAGTATTCAGAGCTGGCCTTATGCCATGAGAAAAATTTTGGCAGATCAAGAAAAGGAGTTTCATGAAATTTCAGGCATTATACTCTTCCACGGTACTTCCTGATGAAATATCCAAGCTACGTGATCTCATCTGGGAGTAATACTAGCTCTACTTTGACTAATCTCTTTCATCATTAAAAGTGAATTTTTAAATTAGGATTTTTCTTCTTTATGGATAAATTATGCTATCTCCTAGTTAATCTTGTAGTATACTAACAGGTAATAACTACTGTAGCTATACTTTATAATATTTTTTAGTTATTATTCATTTACTTTCTGAATGTTACATCCTCAGAGATGCCTTCTCTGACCTCAGATTCCACATTGGTTCAAAGCCCCCCCAGTTATGCCCTCACCTAGCAACCTGTACTTCTCCTTTACAGGCCTTCTCACTGTTGGCAGTTAAATAGTAATTGCATGCTTGTTTAATGTCTGTCTTCCTTGCCAGATCATTTCCCCAGTGAAAACAAGAACCGGGTCTATTTTAATAATAGCTATATCCAACACTGGTTCTTGCCCATAGCAATAAATGCTTTGTAAGTGAGTTATTTTATTCACTTATTCATTCACTCATTAGCTAAGATATTTAGTGTTCACAAGCCCTAGGAACTGTGCTACAAACAGGGGAGTAAAAATTAATGTGTCTACATTCGAAGAGTTCACAATTTAGTACAGAAAGTCCTTAACCATTGTAGAGGAAAGTTTCCCTTGAGAATCCATGAAAGATGTGGTCCCTCTCCCCAAAAATCTGCTTGTTTAAAATGGATGCAAGATTTTGTACTTAACTCGCTATGTTCACAGATCCCCAAAAGTTTATTTACTATCTTCCTAAAATTCCATGAATTCTGAGGTCAAGATTCCTCCATGAAAGACAGATTTAAAAACATGCAAGGTAAAGGGAAGGATGAAGGAAGGAATCCACATGTCATGCTATGGGTCAGGAAAGGCTTCCTTTGGAAGGAATATTTCACCAGGAGAAGAACTAAGAGCATTAGAGGTTGAGAAAACAGTGTTTGGAAAAGCATGGAGGTGTGAAAGAAAATGTTTTTTCAGGGAATCCTTAAGTACCTTATATAGATAGGGATGTGTGATTGAGCAGTTTGGTGGGCAAGGAGTAGGGACAGGTGGTCAGGAGAGGAAACTGGAGAGGTAACTAGATCAGAGAGGACTTCGTTTTGTCCTGGGCTTGATGGGGCATTGTTGCAGGGTTTTATTCATGGAGTGACAGCATCAAATTTATATTTCAAAAGGAGCCTCTCGGTGATGGTGTCGAGGGCAGGTTGGAGTCCACCATTCTGGCTGTTCTAGTCACTCACACCCCAAGGCCTGAACACAGGTTGGGCATTGGAGTTTAAGGAGAGGGTCTAGGCTGAAGTTAAATTTAGGAAGGAGAATCAGCAGATCTTTGTGAAGTGAATGTTGTTGAGTGTATGAGAGATGGTAGGAATAAACTCCGTGTTTCTGCCTTAAGCCGTTAAGTGCATGATGTGGGTAGGTCTCCTAGGGCAGCCTCTTTGGCATGAATGCTAATTCAACAAAATAAAAGTGTTCGTGGGACACTTTTTATTTAAACTGAAACAAGCTTTTGTAAATGGTAAAAAGTACATTCCTTACAACTTAGATTATGCAGCAGATTGGGATGGAGAATGTCGAAAAAACCAACACCGCTTTTTAATCACAGAAGTATCTGCAATCACACTGAGGCAGTGTTCTCACCTTTTTGTTGAAATCAGAGTGTGGGCTGTATTGAGCGGCTAGATTGGCCACATGCCGTCGGAGTACTTTGGGTTACTCATCATTGCCTGAGGAATCCCAGGAGGAAAGGCGACAATTCAATTATGGACCTGCTAAGTTGGAGGCACATAGTACAGTATATTGTGTAAGGAAGATTTTCAACAAATATTAAATCATAAATATAAATTTCTTGCAAATAAATTTTCTTATAGACAAGGATTATTGAATATTATAAACCTTATGATAAAAATATCCATGAAAGGCATAACCCACTTTCAATTAGCTGTAGTTTCAAACTTCATGCACTAGGACAGTGGGTTTTCAATTAATTTTTTAAATAGCACCTTAATTGAGATATAATGCAGATACCCTGTAATTCACCCATTTAAAGTGTACAATGCTTTGAATTAATTTTTATGTGTAAAAATGTTTTCTCAAAATTTTTTTGCAATTAAATTTATTCCTTTTTTTAACAAGAAAAAATACAAAATATGTATATTTAAAAATTTGGCTAGCAGTCCTTATACATGAGGGATTTTCTTAGGTGCCTCTGATTATTGGAGTTCAGAGAGAATTTAGTCGTATGTGGGTTTAAATTAAGAAAAGTATAAAATATAGTCAAAATATTATCACAGAAATGATGTATAGTGAGAAGAAAAGACTGAAGGCAAGCTGTTCTAATGGCTCTCTTCAATGCCCTGATGGGAGAGGAGACCCAGTTTAATTTACAGCCTCTCAGTTCACTACCAAAGCACTAGGGAGAAACTTCTGCCAGTAACTTCCAGGTTAATGGTGGAGATGTTATGATGAGTGTGTTCTCACCCAGGATAGCAGTGGTATTGTATTAAGAGGGAAAAAAATAGACTTGGTGTTTAAACTGAAGTATGTGTTGGAAGAAAACCTCAAGCTAACCATTACTGTAGATAAACAGTGAGAAAACTGGAAGGTTTCGAGAATTATGAATGTCACCTCACATCATGTGTTCATGACCTTTGTAGCCGACAGAAAAGGTCTAAAAATTATGCTTTTTGCTAACATAACTGTAGAAAAAATATGACCCTTTTCCTGTTGAAATCAACAGAACTCCATAAAAGTTGAACCTCTCTGGTTTTCCCTGTGATACTAGATGCCAAGAATACAATTGACATATGTGAGACTGACTCACATATTGGTAATTTTTCAAAAACAAATTTCTTTCCAAGTTTGCATATGAATGGATAACGAGAGAGCGGCTTAGACAAATTTGGTCCAGCCTATCCTGATATCACTGATAGACTATTTCTTCTTTAATGCAGCTTTTATCTTGTGCCTTCTGGAGTTAAAGTGCCTCCATATTTGATGCCTGCATGTGGCTTTAAGCCTGCTAGCACCCGCACTGTCTCAGCTTTACTGTAATCAAATTTATTTCCTCATTGTTTCAGATATACGAAGACTCATTCTTGTATCTGAATATTTGCTTATATTGTTTAACTTCCTATTTGCTTTTAGTGAACTCTGCTTTGGTGTGTTGTCCTCTGCTTACAATAATAGATGCTATGAAAATAGCCTTATAATGTATTGTTTCTCATGACCATTAAAGACCACTATATTGCTTACTTAGTGTGCCCCTTATAAGGATCTATGAAGAGGAAATTTTGCTCAGACCTCTCTCCTGCATAACCAGTGTATATATTTCTTATAGTAATTACTACTTGTAACTAATCATGTTTCCTTAGTAACGTTGGTCACTAGGAAACCCAGAATCATATATGCATCTCTTCTTTAGTACTGCATAGATTCTTATACCATGACTTTATTTGTATAACTTTTCCACTCACCTCATGTTATTGCTCTGGTCTTGGGGATGATGGTGGTCCTCTGCCTATTAAAGTAATTTACTCATACTTTTTGAAGATGACACACATTTATTAATCTGACACTTACCGTGGGTCAGAAGTCTGGGCACTGGGTAGCTGGATCCTCTTCTCATGTCTCGTGGACTTGAACTCAGGATGTTGGCTGATGCTGCAGTTATCTGAGGCTCTGGGTCCTCTTAGCTCACTGATTATTGCCAGAATTCACTTCCTTGCACCTGTAGAACTGAGGTCCTTATATTCTTGTTAGTTTTTAGCTGGGGCTTGCTCTCAGCCTCTAGAGGCTGTCCCTCTCAGTTAACAATTCACAGCATGGTGTTCTGCTCTCTGCCTGGAGAACACTTCATATGCCCTGAGTCTCCTTCATGCTTCAAATGTCTTTGGCTTCCTTTTTCTGCCACCAGACAGAGAAAGTGGTCTGCTTTTAAGGGTTTCACCTGATTAGATTCAGCTCACCCAGATAACCTGAATATTTTAAGGTTAATTGAATTAGGGTTTATTTATCTTTAATTTTTTTAAAGTTGTTCTAGATTAGTGTTTTATTGAATAGCTGGGGTGAAAGAGGGAGGACCTTGGGGATGGCCACCTTTAGAATTCTGCCAATCTTAATCCTCATAATGTAGGATTATGCATCTGTGAAAAGGAAAAGGAGGGTCTCAGTACACAGCTAGGAGCAATCTCCAAGAATTAACCTAAAAAAAGCAAGGCATAGAGCAATATTTACAGCATACAAACTTTTGTGAAACAGGAAAGATAGGCATTTTTTAATATTTTCAAAAAGAATGAAAGAATAAATTAAAAATTAACAAAATTGGCAATTTATAGGGGTAGGAAGAAAACAGGAAACAAGGGCAAGGATGAAAGCTATATTTTCTGAATGTACCAGTTTTGTGGTTTACACTTAAGAACATAAAAATGTTTTATATGTTAAAAGACAAAATTAAACAAAATGATAAAATAAGGCAATTTCTAAAAATTGAAAACAGTTTAGTATCAAGTTTGTGATATTACTTCTCACAAAAGATATCTAAAGTGCTTTTAAATCATAGTATTTTGGCAGAAACCAATCCCATTAAGAAACCTTAAACTATGTAGTGTTTATGTTGTCAATGTTAATATTTGTATTGCTGGAATTTTTCCCTTCAATTTTTTAAATTGCGGTAAAATACACATAACGTAAAATTTACTGTCTTAAACATTTTTAGGTGTACAGCTAAGTAGTATCAATTACATCCATATTGTTGTGCAGTCATCACTACCATCCCTCTCAGAACTCTTTTCATCTTGCAAAACTGAAAAATTATTCCCAGCCTTTGGCAGTTACCATTCTTCTTTTTCTGTGATTTTTACTACTCTAAGTACTTCATATAAATGGAATCATACAGTATTCATCTTTCTGTAAGTGCCTTACTTCATTTAGTATAGTGTCCTTAAGTTTCACTCATGTTCTAACATTTTTCAGAATGTCCTTACTTAAGGCTGAATAACATCCCTCTGGGTGTATATACATGTCATATTTTGCTTATCCATTCTCACTTGATAGTTACTTGGGTTGCTGCCACAATTTAGCTATTGTGAATAATGCTGCTATGAATAATATGGGTATACAAATATCACTTTGAGAACTTGCTTTTAATTCTTTTGAGTATATACCCAGAAATGGAATGCTGGATTACAAAGTAGCTCTGTTTTTAATTTTTTGAGGAAATGCCATACTGTTTCTAAAGCGACTATACCAGTTTACATTCCCATCAATGGTATGCAGGAGTTCCAATATCTCCACATCCTCACCAACACTTATTTTCTTTTTAATAGTAGCCATGCTAATGGACATGAGGTTTTACGCAAGTATTTTTGTAAGTCATTTTAAATCCCTTTTGGATTTAGGTGGAATAAAAATAATATTTAAAAATAATGCTCAATTTGCTTAGTTTCTTTGCTCTTCTATTCTGCATCTAGCCCTCAAATCCAGCTTTTCATATTCCTTCATTCTTCTCTCTTTTCTCTGATTTCTCGTGTTAATAGAATTTTGTACCTTATGATTTTGGACTACTCCTTAGTGTTTCATGTGTATTTACTCATGTCACCCTACATTGTGTACTTCTTCATAGTTGAGACTAAGGTTTATACCTTTCTGAATTATCTAATGATATTATATCAAGAAATGCTTCTTTTTTACAGTATAATTGTAATAAATGCTCAACTTTTAGCTTAACTCTCAGCACATCTCTTTAGAATTGCAGGAATCTTTTTTGTTTGCAGCAGCTGATGCTTGTTTTATAAATCCTGCAAAAGTATTCATTCAAGTAACACTTTAAAAAAATTTTTTGTTTCAATTAGCATTAACATCCAATATTTTATATTTGTTTCTGGTGTACAGCATAGTGGCCACACATCCATACAATTTAGGAAGTGATTCCCCCCGACACCAGTCCAGCACCCACCCAGCAATGAACATGTTTTGAACCCCAATATATAGTAGTATTACAGGGCATCCACCTTTGCAACACCCTATGAGATGAGTGGTAACGTCCAACTGGGAGGAGGCCCATTTCTGTGGCAACTTGGGGAAGGGAAAGGTAGGATAGGTTTTGGTATGAGTCCTGATACTTGGAATCCACTTCTTCAACAGGTTCTGGACATCTAGTTTCTGGCCAAATGCAAGCCCTGGGTGAAAGGCAGAGAATGGAATTCTGAATAGTGTATAGTTGACCCATGAACAACGCTGAAGATAGGGACGCTGACGGCCCCCCCCCTCCTAATTGAAAATCCGCGTATATTCTGGGTTATAACTATGGTGATCAACTTGTCCTGGTTTTATGGGGACTATCTTGATTTTAAAAGGAGTCCAGCATCTTGATATATCCCTCACTTGCAGGCAAACCAGAATGCTTAGTCATCCGAGCTCTAATTCTAACGCCCCTGTCCAAAGGGCTTCTGGAGATAGCGTTTCAGCCTGAGTACATTTCCCGCGGTGCAGCGCCCTCAGCTCTCCTTCCTTCCTGCATCTAGACTACAAGTTCCAGCATGCAGCTCAGCCCTTTCTGGGCCAGCCCTTTCACGCCTGTGTTCCCTTATGGCACGGCTCCTGGGAGCCCGTGCGTGCTGACGTAATGCGTGACGCCGTAGTGTTAGCTCCTGTTTCCGACCTTTTGGAATGCCAGAGTTTAGATGCAGGAGTGTTGGGAAGGTTCTTTTTCTCCGTGTCAGTTTGACTTTTTTTTTTTTTTAAAGCCTTGGTGGTGTAAGAGCCGGAATCTGGAAAGAAGCCGTCACCCCTATCTCTCTTTCCTCCAAGTCTGAGACTCCCATCCATGTTCACGATGGACAAAGTTTGTGCTATTTTTGGAGGTTCGCGGGGCCTCGGCAGGGCAGTGGCTCAGTTAATGGCCCAGAAAGGCTACCGACTGGCCATCATCGCCAGAAATTTGGAAGTGGCCAAAGCTGCCGCCGGTGACCTCGGCGGTAGGTACTGAACTGGAGTTGACCAGTTGTGTGGCTGCAGTCCAAGTAGCTTGGCTCCTCGTTTGTAAAACGAGCAGGTCTGGCCTTTATGGCTCTGAATGAAGTTTAGCAGTTCAGCTGCCCACGTGCAGGAGCACTTTTGCCCCTAATGTAGCCTATAGCTTGTGCAGAGATGCTCCCTCCTTCTCTCCCCCTGCAATTGTTTCCTGTAGAGTGCCTTCGGCCACGCTGCTTGTCACCGGTGGCTGAACTCTTAGGGTTTTCTTTTGAGACTTAGTAGTCTTGTAAAGCCCTATTAATAAGAATCCACCTAACTGAGGCTAGTGCTAGCAGAAAGCAGCTGCTTTGTGTTGGCCTCTGGAAGGAGGGAGGCACACAACAGTTAACTTTAGGGCAGAGAGCTCACTGTGGTTTAAGATCCTGGGGACCGAGAGGAGGGCTGGACAGAAAGGAGTTCTGGCAGGAAAGGAAGGCGTGTCGGTCTTAAAAGGCGTGCTTCGTTTTGCTGAGGGCTGTTTTGGCCTGAGTGTGGATGCACAAAACTGTTTCATAGAGAAATTTTTGAGTACCAACCAGTTTTGAGATGTACCTGGTTTGCTTTAATACCACCATAAGCACTGAAGTTACTAACTCCTTTTGGTAATTTTAACAAATGGGCAACTGAGATTTATTCTGCCAAATTCCCTTTTATTGCATTTAAACTTCAATTTTTTTTTCTGTTTTATAATGGATTAGTAACTCGTTTTACATTGTTTTGCGAACTTAAGTTTCTTTTCCTGGTAAGAGAAAGGATGTTAGAAAGATGCTGCAATTTGTTTAATTACTAGAATGTACAGATGCACCTCATTTACTATCAAGGAGGCATTAGAGGAAAATAGAAGCCTGGGGATGCATCTGGTGGCTTTAACCTTTAAAATAACATTACTGATTGGTTCACCCTAATTGGTTATATGGGTCCAGAGAATGTTAGAGTTCCTAAAAGTGAAAAACACAAAAGTTATAGATGAGAGACAATTTCAGTGAATGCTTCTTGCTTCTTCTAATTATTGCCATTATGTTACTTTGATAAATGGGCGAAAAAGTGTCAGGCCTTATGCTTTCTACCCAAGCCATCAGTGTTTGCTGGACAAAATTAAGTCTGTTGGTTGAGCTTTCACAGGGTGTGAATCCAACAACTCTTCAGATGAAAGCCAAGCATGAGACACAGAATGCTTTTGGGTTTTTTGTTTCCTTGAATTGTATTCCATAAGTGACTTCCCAATGACTTACTCTTTCCAAAGGCTGTAGTAGGTAATTTTAATATTAACTATTAGACAAAGTCAGCCAGAAAATAAACAATTGTTTTTTTAAAAATCTACATTTTAGAGTGTTAAAATGATTATGGGCGGTGAACACACAATGCAGTGTATATATATGCCTTACTTTTAAATTGTACACTTAACACTTGCTGGATTTCATTAACCAATGTCACTATAACAAAATTTTTTTTTGAAAAAGTGATATTTTATTAAATAGAGAATGCTTTCTTTGAAGGGTAATTTTTTTTTGGTATTTAAATATTTGAAAATGTGAACATTAAAAAAAATAAGTAACAGTTGTTTATAGGAAAAAGCTTTTTTTCAGTTTTTAGTTTTAGCATTTTTACAAATTCCTCCTTTGTTTTACCTTTCCTAATGGTCAGACTTGAATAATAGCCATCATCATCACAAAAATAATATATGTGCCTAATTTAAAAAAAAAGAAAAAAAAAGAAACTCTAGATTTTTAATACTCAGGGAAGGGCCAGGAAACCAATTTGACAAAAACCTAACACAATTAGACATAAATTTCAAAAAAGGAATACAAAACCTAGAAGACTATTGAACTGAATTAGGTGGATTCAGTGTCAAAGCTATAAATATTATCAGATGAATTTTACAAAGCATTATGAACACAAAAAGGCCCTTCCCCCACTTTTTGTTGATTAAAAACGAGTTTTAAGGTTTACATCCTATAGTTCCTTTCTCCTTGTTTACCACCACCCACTTCCTTCTTTTATTAGACTGAACTCAATGAGAGCAGGAACCAATGACAGTGTTTTATCTTTAGATTCCAAATTAGCACAGGCCTAGCTTATAGTAGATGCTTAACAAATGTGTACTGAATAATTTTTAAATTCAAGGTATAGTTTATAAGTAATTGTAATCTTTTTTGTGTAGGTGGTCATTTGGCATTTAGCTGTGATGTTACTAAAGAACAAGACGTTCAAAATACATTTGAAGAGATGGAGAAAAATTTAGGTCCTGTTAGTTTTTTGGTAAATGCAGCTGGAATTAACAGGTTGGTCAGAAACTTAAGTGCATTTCTAATATGTCATTTCTTCCCTAATTTGTCTTTGCTTAACATGAGTTAATATGTTAATTAACTCGATTTACTTCTAATTGAAATAAAAACTGTATTTTAAAATTTGGTCGGTCAATCCATGCATTCTTTTCTTTTATTGAGATATAAAATAAGGGTATCGTTTGTTCAATTTTAACGTTGTATATTCATCACCCATATTGAGCTACAGAACATTTTCAGCTCTCCAGAGGGCTCTCTGTTTCTTCCCAATTCATAGTTCCTTATAGATAACCACTATTCTGACCTCTCTCACCATATGTAAAATTTCTTAGTTCATAAACTTTAAATGGAATCAGAGTGGGAATTCTTTTTTTTATATATATAATGAATTTGGGACAGAATATTTAGAATATTAATTTTCTTGCTAATCAAAACTTAATATGGCCGTTGCTTGATTAATTCAAGCTATTTTGGCTATATGACACTACTTTTCAGTTAAGAATATTTATCACTCTACCTGAGAGGGGATAGGAATGTGACTTCCAAGTGGATCTTTTAGTTGTTATTTTAAGGCCTCTCAAACCAACTGTAAAATAGGACTTTTTAGGTATTCTAATTCAAATATGAAGCATTTCTTAAACTCTACTTTCAGTAAAAATGTTACACATTTATTGACATTTTTATCCCATTTTTCACTTACATGCTTTTTTTTTTTTTTTTTTTAAGGGATAGCCTTTTAGTAAGAACAAAAACTGAAGATATGCTATCTCAGCTTCATACTAACCTTTTGGGTTCCATGCTGACCTGTAAAGCTGCCATGAGAACTATGATTCAACAACAGAGAGGGTCTATTGTTAATATAGGTGAGTCTTCACTTTTGTGAATTTATAATTTTCTCAGTACCATAAAAATATTTAATTGACTAAATTGGAATTTGTGTGAAACTTGGATGAAATGTGTCATTGTCTGGAAAAAGGATTTGATTAACTGAGTAATAGGTAAAACAGGAATCACAAATTCATTTCCTTATAGTGGTCAAATAGATATTAACTGAGTTGACACCACCAGCTATTAGAAAAATGACAGCACAAGCCACATGAGAGATGACAAGTGATGGCCAGCTTTGTTGTCTAGAGGCCATTTGGAATGGCAGGTACAACCACTGCTCAGATCCAGTAGATTGTTGCTAAGCACGAATGTGGTCTCAGTTTTGTGAGCTGTTTTGATTTTTTAAGATAAATTGGACATCCCAAGTTTTGTGTGAAAACTAATTTTTAAAATATGGACAAGGAATTGAAAAATTTTAAATATTAGGGGCTAAAAGTGATGTCTTGAGCAGTCACATGGATCACTGATAAATCTAGTACAGTGTTTTAAAAGGAAGCTTGAGAGTGACTTTTTCTCTTTTTTAGCATAGATGTAGGTAATGCTTAGATTTTAGGGTCAGATAAACTGTAGTGTGTGCCTTTAGACCTTAAAATGCAAAATTACTTGAAATTTTATTTCAATTTGGTAATTTGAAAATAGCATACTCTCTGCCTTTTAATTTTGAGTGGTAATACCTTAAAAGGCCACAAAAGGGAGATGCTCCTGTTATAGTAAATGACCCTATTCTTTCTAATATAGAAAATAGCTTTCCAAGCCACAATACAGGATTTTCCTCTTTTGAAAATGAGAAGAGGAAAGAGTTCTATACTAATAATAAACATTAGAACTTTTTTAACGTTTATCCTTAAAAATATAAGAGATCAGTTTTCTGAGATGAGTAAATGAGTCGACCTTTGCCTTCTACTAGCCAGATAATGATTTGTGGTTCTTATAAGCTGGTATACTGGCCTGTATATATCACCAGATAACATGGGGTATGTTTGTTTAAGTCTAAAATATTTACCCTTTTTAGATAGATTTAAAAAATCCATGTCAGTCCTTTGTATATGTAGATTTTTAGAATTGTGCTACAAGTAAATAAAAATATATAATTGAAAATAAATTAAGAGAATCTTATTACAGAAAGGACTACTTTTCATTGCTAGAAAATTCATGATATTTCAGAAGGTACCAGTTTTCACCAGAAGAACAATAAATAGTGTGTGGTATGAATCAAAGTTTCTAAAGCTTCTTGTTTGGCCTTTTATGCCTGTATTTTCCTTTCTTTTTTATGTCATCATATTTTTCTTTCTCCTACATATCCCTTTCTCTGTTCATCTGCATTTTCTCTGTTATCTATTTTTCTCTTTGTTCTTCACAGTTCTCTTTGTCATTAACTGGCATATAATATATAATATAGATAAATATTTTAATATTGTACTTGTTGATTATAACATAAGTGTTTGGAATGTTTTCTAAAATAAATTTTTTTAAAAATTTTGTGAAGGTCTTGATTAATTTTCATATCATAAGTACAGGTCACCGGTGCAGAAAATTACTTCCCCACTTACGTTTTGCATGAATTTATTTGCATACAGTTGGTATTTGAATTATAAATTATTCTTTCATATTCATATAAATGAGGCTATCCAATAATCTTTAGTAGACACTACAAGTTAAAATACATCACTGAAAGTAACGAATTGCAATTTTACAAAAAGTTTGTGGTTGAGGCTTTGCTTATTTAGATTGACAGTACACATTTAGTGATATCTTCAGATGAACTATTTTTTCAGGTGGAATTGAATATTGTGGACTCAAAGTTAATCAGCAATTATCTGACTTTTTTTAGTTTTAACTTCTTCCTACTGGAAGCTTTTATAAATAATATAAAACTTTTATCATGTCTGACCTAATCAGATGAGAGTGGATTCTTTTCATTTATTGGATCAGTTCTCAAGCCCTATCTGGCATTTGGGATTTCATACAGGCCTTCAAAACCTGTTTTCCATGTCTCTGGAGCAGACTCAGATTCTTACCACTCAAATGACAATGGTTAGAAATCCTGATTTTAGCAAAGGACAAGGGAAATAATTTGTACCTTTTTTATTTGTTTACTATAAATTACCTGAATATGCATATAACCCCATTAATTGGTTTGAATTTTATTTCACTTTTTTTTCTCCTAGGAAGTATTGTTGGTTTAAAAGGCAATGCTGGCCAGTCTGTGTACAGTGCCAGTAAAGGAGGATTAGTTGGATTTTCACGTGCTCTTGCAAAAGAAGTAGCAAGAAAGAAAATTAAAGTGAATGTAGTTGCACCAGGTCGGTGAAAACTTTTTTCTTTTTAAACATAATTTATGGATGTTTATGGTTTTGTACTGTCAGAGTAAAGATTGTTCTTGGGTCTGTAATTACGTCAGCATCATCAGGCACTTCTCGGAGAGTATCAGAACAGGAACTTGGAATCTGCACTGTTACTAAACTCTTGAGTAGCAAAATGAGGGAGAGTGTGACTATGTCCTGACAGGACTTAAAGTGGCCATACCTGGCAACACTGCCAGGCTGTTTTGTTTGCATAAACTGCATTGTGCAATTTTTTACTGAATAATTATATCCAAAACTAAAATCACAAGAGAATCTTTTTAGTTAAAAATTAATTATAAATTAAGAGTGTAAGAATTTTAAGTGTGTGTGTGAGGTGGGGGGAGTAATATTGGTAACATATGCCCAGTAATTGAATGATTCCAAATTGTATACCTTTAGAAAACTGTTTCCATTTTAAGTATTCTTCTTTTCTTGTGGTATTCTATTTACTGCTCACAACATTTGCTAATTAATTTAAACTTTGTCAGTTTGTCAAAGCAGAACTTTACATGTAGTGTACCTATTATCTAAATATAGTCCATATTTCTATATTACAGAAACAGTACAGCTTTATATTTAAAATATCTAAATAGCTTCATAATACAATATGTTATTAATAACAGTATAAACCAGAGGAAATAGTCAAACAAGTCTGCATAGATGATATCATTTGCACATTTTCCAAAGTAATCACGTATAATAACTGATATAGTAATTACTCCAGAAAGTTAGTATTTGTACAGAGAAAGAATTGCCAGAGGTCACATATGTTTCTTTTCAAAATAGATAAGATACCTTTCATTGTACCCCAGAGAGCTATCCAGGATTCATGTTAGAATTTCAACACAAAGGAAAATTAAAAAAAAAAGTATTTACATAGAGGAAGAAAACATCTTTTTAAAAGTCACTCTGAGAAGTAATAAGATTTTAATAGTGAGTTTAGGAGTTGTTGCTCTTTAATGAGCGAGTGGGGGCTCTGAGGATCATTGTGTAATGGTATCAGAAAAGGAAAGTGTTAGTCTGTGGTGACAGAAATGAGAACCCTGGTACTCTGGCACCAACAAGCTCTATTTCATATGCAGGAGGTACTACATTTGCAGGGAGTTGCCTACAATGAAGATGGTTAGAGAGGTGGCTGTTTAATGAATTTTCAAAGTAGTAGAAGTCAGTGGAAAGCTTATAATAGGTCTGCTGCCCTCCTGTAGGGAATCTGGCAGGAACACTTGGGTTCTTAAACATGTAAGAAAAACAAAGCCAACAGATGCAGTTCACCTGTAAGACAAAGCAAATTTGATCTGGGCTAAATGCATGGAAACTAGAGTCTTTTCTAGAAGGCAAAGGGAACATTTTTGTACACCTGTTCCTTTTATTATGCTCACTTTAGATATTCCACATTACTTGAAAATATTGATGGATTAAAGGGGACCCAAAGCCAATTAACTTGATCTGTTAGTTACCAATAATTAGAAAATATTAAAATGTAATGATCAGAATTATAGTTTAGGTTGTCGAAAGCTAAAGAAATTCTTTAATTCTCTTTTTTGATTTATAGAGAAGGGAGTCATTAGGCCTATTAATTAATTGGTACTCATGGATTGATGCCTGGGTAGAGTAGTTCTAAAATTATTGTGAAAAGAATCAAGCAATGAACTGGTGACCAGAAAATAATTTTTTATACCTTGTATTTTCCATAAAATCTTTATTTTTAAATTTTGTACTAATTTTGGAATAACTTGAGTTGGATAGGATTTTAGACATCATTTATTCCAGTGATTTTTATGGTTTAGAAGACTGGGACCTAGGAGACAGAGTGATTTGCCGAAGATTACACAGCTAGTTTATGGCAGGACTGTTACTAAAAGCTTTATCTTTTGATTTCCAGCTAAGGTAAGCCTAAAAATAATGGCCCCTTAGATTTTCTTTATATCATTGCAAACAATTTAGGTGTTTTAGTCTTTTTGTTAATGTGGTATGTCTAAACTATCTGGACTATTCCAATTTTAGAACTTTTGCCTTTATATTACTTGCCTTTTGTCAAGTTACTAGTTGATAAAATTGCCTGGAATAGTTTAGAGGGTAATAAAAAGGTGCTAAAACTTAATTCTACTATTATCACTCATTTGTTGGAGTGATAGAGATTTTTGTTAGGTACTTTCTTGGCCTTTGAATAAAATGAGTGTTTTATATACTTCAGCCAGTTAGCCACGAAATCTTTATCTTAGTTTTCTATAGGTATTTAAGAATTGATTACCTATATGAGAAAAGATATTTTGTTTTTGTTCATTGATTGTTTGTAAGAAACTGTAGACCTTTGCCACCTTTATGTTTCAAGTCACTAATGGCTCCAGCTTGGCCCCTAAAGTTGGAGTTTGATTTGGCACTGATGTTGAACTAGCAGGGATCAAGGAATTGCCAAAATGTTCTGATAGCTATTTTGCTCTGTAATGTGCCTTTATCCCACTTCATTGTTCAGTAACAGACTAAATTCATTCATTGCAAATCCATGAAAATTTGATAAATGACTATGGTTTAGATACAGTACATCTATTTTTTTCAAAAAAAAAAAAAATCCAAAAGCTTCACTGTCATGTTGGCACCGCTGTTTGTTTATGCTTTATGCAACATGATTTGATTTAGCCCAGTTTATATGGAGAATAGATTTATTATTTAGGGCTGCATGTATTTGCTTCCTTCTCTTATAGGGATTGCAATGGTGTGGGTAAGGAAGAGTTATTCTAGTTCATTTTGATTTTGAAGCTGGATGGTTTAAGGGTAATGCAAGTGTTCTTAATCCATAATTAATCATTCAGCAGACTTACTGTCATGTATTCTATATGCAAAGGCTGTGCTAGTTTCTAAAATTACAAAAATGAGGAAGATAATTCTGCTACAAGGAGCTAAGAACAGTGGGAAACACAGACATAAACAAGTAATTACAATGTCATGTGATGAATGTAGAGATACATATCTATGATCTATGGAAACACTGGAGAATGCTTAATTTTGTCTGAGTGAATTAGTTGTCAAGGCAACAGCCTAAATAGTGGGAATCTAGTTTGTATACAAAAGGAAGTGTTATAAGTGTTATGGAAGTGTGTTTGTATGTATAACCATTCTTAAAGATCTTTCTAGTACAATTTATACTGAAGGAAAAAATTGTTACTAAAAATGTGGCCATTTATAGGTTGACTTTTATTTTATAGGCTACATATATTTATCAGATTTCATGGTATGAATATGCTTCATTGGTCAGAAGGCAACTATAAGTTAAAATAATACATACAATTAAATAGATTCTATGAATTATTTATTAACTTTATTTTAGATAGTAATGACAACCAGATTCTTCACCAGATCTTTAAATAGACCTGACAGACATTGAGTTAACACATTTCTTTTTCTGTCAGTTTTCCTGGTCACCATCAAATGAAGTTCTCAATCAAGGAAAATAGCTAAAAAGCAAATCATAACAGGAAAAGCAAGGAACAAGAAAAATAATAAATTAGGCTATTATTTGCTGCCTAATATTACTGATATTTTAAAGATCAGTTAGTTGCTAAGCTTTGATATTACTTTATTTTTATTTACTTAAAAATAAATCACTTGTGGATAAAATTTACTGATATGAGAAACAATATTTGACAAATTGAAACTATAATGGGAACATTGCTTTGAAGTGTATGCGTTTTCAATAGATAATACAAACTTGATACAAAATTCAAAAGTACGATAAGGCATAGAGGGAAAAGTGAGTCTATTCTACTCATCTAGTTCCTTTCCTCAGAAGCAACCCACTGTTAACTAGTTTCTTCTGTATTGTATATACGAGCCAATAAAGTATGTGTCTGTGTGTGTGTCTGTGTGTGTATATATTTAAGAGAACACTATTTACAATGTTCTGTACCTTGCTTTATTTGTAGAACAATGTATCTTTAAGTTGATTCCGTATTATTCCATATATAGCTGCTTCATTTTTTGAGTAACAACTTTATGGAAATATAATTCACATACTATACAATTCACTCATTTAAAGTGTACAATTCAGTGGTTTTAATATAATCACAGAATTGTTCTATCTCCAAAATACATTTTAAAACATTTTCCTGATCCCAAAAGAAAGTCTGTGGCCATTAACATTTACTCCCCATTTCCTGCCAATCTCTTTACCTTCTGGCAACCATTAATCTACTTTCTCTAGATTTTTCTATTCTGGACAGTTCATATAAATAAAATCATATAATATGTGATCTTTTGTGACTGCTCTGTCACATAATGGCTGAATTAAAAGACAATAAATTCTGTTTTATAGGTGTACCATAATTTTTTTACCTGTTGTCTCTTATTGGGCATTTAGGTTGTTTCTCATTTTTTGATATTGCAACTAATAATGCAGTGATAATACTTGTATGTAGTTTATTTTGCATGTGAATATATGAGCATAATCCTGGGAATGAGACTGCCAAGGCGTGAAGGGTACATGCATTTTAAATTTTGATGAACAGTATAGCATTGAATTTATTTCTATCGGGTACCTTAAATGTTTTGCACCCTCCCCCCTTTTTTTAATTTGAAGAGTTCTTATGTTACTACTTGGAGAAAACATGTTGACAAATGCTGACATAAATTTGGCAGCCACTCAAAACAGATAATTCTCTACCTGGTCTTATGGGCTGTTTGGTATGGAGTTGATTTCCACCCACGGCTTCCCTATACACTTTGTAAACATATTTAAGACATAGAAATTCATTCTCTTTAAAATCTTAGTCTTGTTTTTGTTAACAGCCTTGTTCTGCCTTAAAAAAGCGTGATTATAATTCTTTTTAAGCTCTAGAGACTTATACTAGAGAATGGACATCTGAGCTCATAGATATATCAAGTAGTGCATATCCACAATTACAATTGTTAATACTAGTGATAGGCAAATATCCTAGTGTCTTATTTAAACATAAAGTTTCTGCTATGTATAAAAATGTTCAAAGCTGAAATAATGACCAAGTAATATAGAAATGAAATGCTAGTTATTTATACTATACAGCTAGCCAAAAATGAATAAGAAATAAATTTTCTTTAGAATTTATCAAATATGAATTCTTGACAAGTACCATACACTTTCTTTTATGAGCAAGAGTATTCCTATTCCTAAAGAGTTTATATTTTTAAAAAAGTAATACTGTGTGTGTCATCACATATAAGGAACTAAAGTAGAAGTATCCTTTTTCTTGGTCAAGTGCATGTCGTTTCAGTTATGTTTATTGATTTAAGGAGTGGTAACTTGGTAGCCAACTGGAAACCTCTAATTATACAACAAGTGATCAGTAATCATTTGTTGGATAGTGGCACCTACTGGTAGTTTATAATTTTTATAGGCGAGTTTGAAAAGCATTGCAAATATGTATGTAGTAAAATGAGTAGAACCAGTTTCGGGAACACTGCAAATGAAGTGGAAGAATGATATGGAAGAGAGTCCTGTGGGGCTAAGGAGAGAGAACAAACTGAAAAGCAGTACAAGCACAAAAATGGGTGTGTGGAATGCTACTGATATCTCTGCTCAGGTCTTACAATATATGATTAGAATCCAAAGACTGTTTATATGCAGTGCTCTGGGTTGTAATGTATTTATAGATGAGGATTCTGTAGTTCATGAGCTATAGCATAAAATGACATTGAAATTTGATAGAGCTGAAGTAATTATCATTAGAGACTAGCTCTAATGGGATATATGGGGGTATATGGGAACTCTTTCTACTTTCTGTTCAGTTTTTCTAAAAACCTAAAGCTGCTCTAAAAAAAATATAAGTCCATTTAAAAAAGTTAATGATGAGAGATAATGAAGAGAAAAATCTTCGGACATGTTCTTGCTTTCTGTATCAAACATCATAACCAGAGTGGGAAAGCCAGTAATGGTGAAGTCATTGCTTTCCTTTCAACTTGGCCTCTAGTGCCTACTTTACATTAGGCTATGAGTGTAGATAGAGTTCAGTGATGGTTAGCTGCTTGTCCCATGAGGTTTGTCATTCCAACTGCAAGTCTGGGGAGAGGCTATAGCAGACTTCTCCTAAAGAAATAACACCCTTATCTTCCAAGTTTGAGCAGTGGAGGGATAATCTTCATGTGAGGTGGATGCCAGACATTATGATCCTCATCGTTGGACTTGGCACCTCTCTCCTTCCTTTACAAATGACCTAGCCGGGACACAGATCATAGCCGAGGTGACTTCAGGGTGTACTGAGCAAGATTTTAGTAAAAGCTTTAAGATGTTAGCTTTTATCTATTGCATATATCTGGCTTACTTGGTTGTTTTTGGAGGACCACAGTCTGTCCTAACAGCCCATATTCATGTGACAGAGGCCTTCCGAGCTCACTGAGATTGCCCTTGAATTTGTTTCACTGCCTTATCTCCCTTTATATGTATGATTTGCCTTCTAGTACCTCATACCCTGTTCTAGATCTGCCTTTTTTAAAGGTAAAAACACCTTTATATGGCCACCCACGAGTCATGTAGCATCACCCTTTGTCTCTGAAAGTACAAACACATCAGAACTAAAATCCACCCATAGGAAAGGCAAATCAGTTTCTTTAAACACAACATGGATAAAAACTCAGATTAGCATCTTCAACTGGAATAATCTAACCTCCACACAGCTATCAGTATAAAAATTGAGAGTCCTTTTAGGGGAGTTCACTTTCCTAAACCTGAAGTAAGAAAAGTCATGAAGACTACTTAATGAGTCATAATTTTCATCTTCAGGTCATAGTTTTGTAGAGCTAAAAGATATTTTAGTGATCTGTGATTTTCATTCTATTTCACTCATTTTGTGAGGCAGAAACAGCCATACAGTTTTAGATAGTACATGACTTTCCTCAGGTCATAACTTTGATACTATTAGCAGAGTAGGGAACAGAATTAATGTATCTTGACACATTGGGTTTTTTTTTTTTAAAACCACAAAATGCTCACCAGAGCCAGTTAGAAGTTGAACCTAGAATTTGTTAATCATAGTTACAAGGTCTCTCTGCAAACCATTTTTACAGCAGATTATTGAGTTTTTTTTCTTTAAGATTAAAAACACATCATTGATTTTTTCTTTTGGTTGAGAGTTTGAGATTAGTGGGAAAATATATTATGCCAATGTTGCTAGAATTCAAAATAACCTTAGAATATAAGATAATTATATAATGAACTTCTTCAGAAGGAACAAGCCTTTAAATGTTACATTCATAATTTAATTCATTCAACTTTTTTAACATGTGAGGTGAATTTTCTTCCTAATACACTCTGAGGCATTTTAGAAAATAATCGTGTCCAAATACATAAAACTTTGGATATCAAGAAGCCCCATGATAGTATTTCTTATGATGTGTGAATTGTCTATTGATTATTATGACTTCACTGTAGATGAAATTTCATTTACAATTCACTTGAAATTCAGCAGAGTCTGATTATCCAGTATTATCATTATCTCTATCAGCTGCTGCTTTTATTCTTGCATTCCTTCTGCCATCTCATTGTTAAAGATGAAAGGGAGCGAAGGAAATGTTGCTGACTTTTAAAATGTAGTATTTTATAGTACAGAAGATTGTATATCATAATGTAATCTCACAGTGAAGCACATAAATAATACAAAATTGTTTTGTTATTCCAAGCCCTCATTACAGACAATCTGGTTAGTACTGTGCATTTTTTTTTAACAACTTTTTAATCTAGATGCAGAAATAATATATCTCTTGTGGACAATTGGGAAAGTACACACAAATACGAAGAAGAAAATCATCACCTGTAATTCTAGTATCTAATGATAATCACTTAATATTTTGGCATATGTTTTTTCAGTCATAGATTAATTTTTTTTTAATTTTTAAAAAAATTTTTATTGAGGTATAATTGACATAACATATTTGTTTCAGGTGTACAGCATAATAATTTCATATTTGCATATATTGTGAAATGATCCCCACAATAAGTCTAGTTAACATTCGTCCACATACAGTTACAGATTTTTTTTCTTGTGATAAAAACTTCTAATGTCTACTCTCTTAGCTACTTTCAGATGTATAATAAAATATTAGCTATAATCACCATGGTGTACTTTACATCTCTGTAACTATTTTATAACTGAAAGTTTATAGTTTTTGATAGTAGTATAACTACTTTTGTAACCTACTTTTTAAATAGACAAATGTTATTTTTCTCTTATTTTAAGTATCCTTCTATAGCATTTTAATGCCTGTAGCATGTACTGTGTGGATGTAGTGTGTGGACGTACCGTGATTAATTTAACCATGTCTTTATTCAAAGACATCCAACTTGTTTCCTATTTTTCTCTATTAAAGCTGTTACAGTCATAGGCTTCATGATAGGAAAAAAAATCTGTGGTTATTTCTTACAAGACTGTTAATAAAATGTTTCAGTATTTCTAAGTGAAAGCCTAAGGCCAAAAAAAATTCAATAATTATATAGTAGTGCATAATAAACTTATGGCTTGATACTAATTCTTAATTCAGTGCTTAGTTCATATTTAACCAGGTATTTTAAATGACAGTATATTTAGATTGGTTTACAGTTTGAGTTATAACTGATTTAATTTTAATACAAGCCAATTTTGGAGCTATACTTTTGAGATTTCACATCAGACTTTCATTTCACATCTCATGTCTAACTCTTAATCCATCATTTTTCATGACTTTAAAAATTTTTAAAGATTTTCTAATTGTTCATTTATGAGGAGTAATTATTTACTTTCTTTTTTAAAAGCTTAAATGATTGGATAGTGTACAGAATACTGATTATATAAATTAAGTATTTTATTGGTAATATATTCATGATGTCTTCTTCCCTCTACCCCTGACCCCACTCAAGTGAAAATTAATCAATTCTATTATACTTTGTGTATATCTCTATAAGGATAGTCACTAGACTTTCTTACATTGTAATTAGGGGTGCAAGTAACTGTTTTCTCCATAAATTATAGATTTCCCAAGGAATAGAATTTTTATTCATGTTTTTATCTACTCACGAGTTGGGCCAAATATTTGGGAATCAGGTATTGTTCAATAGATGCTCATTGAGTTAAAGTGAATAAAAATGGAGACTTGGTTACTTGATTGCTAGCAAAACTCTGTATTTACTAGATAAGATTTATTAGTAACCTCAAATTATCAGGAGTAAGTTCATTTTTATTTGAAATTGAGGAAATGTCTTAGTGTCTACCCTTTTCTACTAAATAAACATTTCTCTTTTAGGATTTGTTCATACAGATATGACAAAAGACTTGAAAGAAGAACATTTAAAGAAAACTATACCTCTTGGGAGATTTGGAGAACCTATTGAAGTGGCACATGCGGTTGTGTTTCTTTTAGAATCGCCGTATATTACAGGGCATGTTCTGGTGGTGGATGGGGGATTACAGCTCACAATGTAATTTACAGATTATTCAGTTATAGTGGTGATTAGAACCAACTTTGACTACAGTCTTAACTTACGTGGGTGACATTTGCTAATTAGATCTGTTCATGCTACAAATGTTGATTTCCATCTTTATATGTATATCTCTGAAAAGAAAAAGGTGTGATCAGTTGTGTTTTGTTGATGGTATGTACCTTATAGACTAGCAGTGTTAATATGTAGACATTTTGCAAGTGATAAACAAGAATTAATTTATATATTTTGTCTCAAAAGTGGAAAAAATTATATAGTTTAATTTTCTTGAGTTATATCATTGTATCAGACTGAATACTCTAGAACAGCAGTCCTCAACCTTTTTGGCACCGGGAACCGGTCTCATGAAAGACAGTTTTTCCACAGCTGTAGTGTGGGTGGGCATGATGGTTTTGGGATGATTCTAGTGCATTACATTAATTAAGAACTTTATTTCTATTACTTCTATTATTATTGCAATATATAATAAAATAATTATACAACTCAGCATAATGCCGAATCAGTGGGTGCCCTGAATGTGTTTTCCTGCAACTAGACAGTTCCACCTGGGGGGTTATGGGAGACAACAAACAACTCAAAGTGTGTTGCTTACGCCCAGTCTACTCTGTAGTCTTGTTTTGGTTGCTGTCACTGCAGAAGACCATGCTTCACAAAGATAGGATTTTGGAAATGGAAGCAGGCTTTTCAGTGCTTTTATGGCAATCTCAGGATATTCTGCCTTGACTTTAATCCATAATGTGTGAATATTTGAAGTCGTCTCAAACATACTTTCAAGGCCACTGTCATTTGTGATCTCAAGCGGTTGATCCTCTTCTGGCACGGGTGAAGTCGATTCCCCTGGCTTATTCACAGATGGGTCTTTTGTAGTTGGGAAGTAATGTTCAAATGCTTGAAAGCTGAGACAGGTGAATGTGCACCAGCCGGGGGAAACAAGGCCCCGGCTCAGTCCCTTTCAAAATCTCTGCTAATGTTTGAAATGTCAAAAATCCCAGTGTTTACTCATTGCCCCCATAATTTCAGTTTGTCTTTGAATGCAGCCATTTTAACTGCCAACTTGAATAGTTGTCGTTCTTTCCTGAAGTGACAAATTGAGTTGGTCAAGCAGGTTGAATATGTCACACAGGTAGGCACGTTTTGTGACCTATTCCATATCATTAAAATGTGCTGCCAGTGGTGGCTTTTTTTTAAAATAAATATCTGGAGTTGTTCCTGTAACTCAGAAACTCTGGCCAGTGATCTTTCTTTAGAAAGGCATCTCACTTCTGTGTGTCAGAGCCGTGTATGCTCTGTGTCCATCTCCTCACAGGGCTGCGTGAACAGACGTGCTAAGTTAAGGGCACGCACTTTAATGTGGTTGATCATTTTAACCACATCCTGCAAAATGTTAAGTTCAGGTTTCAGCTAGCCAGCATTTCTCTATGGACGACAGTGAGTAGACTCACATTCAGAAGTACATTTGACCCAAGTAATGAAACCAGAAAGCCATCCAATCTTGGCAGCAGCTCCGTCAGTGCATACACCAGCACAAAATGACCACTTTTCCTTATATGTGATCATTCAAAAACTTGCATAGTTCTGCAGCTGTGGTGTTGGTTGGCAAGAAATGTACACATAACATATCCTCATGCCTATCCTCCTGAAATATATATCACACAAAACAAGCATTGTCGCCTTGTTGTCATCAGTAGACTCATCAACCTGGATCACAAACCACAGTGACTCAATCTTCTCTAACCATTGTACCTTAATGTCCTCTGCTATTTCATCAGTTCGTCTAGTTATGGTGCTAACTGAAAGAGGAACACCTGCCACCTTTTGAACTGCAGCCTCTCCTCAAAGTTCACAACAAATGTCCTTAACAGCAGGCAGGATCAACTCTTCACCAATAGTAAAGGGCTGCTTCGCTTTGGCAATGCAGTTAGCCACTAAGAATGGTGCTCTCAGTGCAGACGTGTTTGATGTAGTGGTAGCCTTCAAGAATTGCTTCTGTTATTCGTATTCACGTGTTTTTCTTTTGAAAAACTCCAAAGGCCTGTCTTTTAATGCAGAGTGTTGGTCTCCATGTGGCGAAGCAGTTTTGAAGGTTTCAGGGCTTCATTGGATAGCTGGTCACCACATATTGTACAAAACGGGTTTGGAGAATGTGAATCACCTGTTGCAATGAACCCATAATTTAAAGACTCTTGGTATTTTCATTTAAATGCAGCTTTCTTTTTATTGGCAGTCTTAGAGTCCTCTGCTGTCTCCTCATTAGGTCTTTACCCCTTTTCAAAGAAGCTCTCCAGTGATGTTCATTTTTTACTCATTTTGGCTAGGGTTAGCTTGTGGGCTTACCAAAACTGACTGAGACAAGTGTGCAGTGTGGGAAAGAGGTGTGGACAGAAGTGGTAAATAAAATAATGGGCAGGCCAGGCATGGACTAAAATAAGTGTCAGATTCTGACTTAAAGTTTGCCACCAGGTGCAGTTGTACAATTGAAGGACGTCACTCACTTGCTACTATAAAGCCTGACACTAGATGCAGTTTAATTGTGACTTGCCACTCACTGATAGGGTTTTGATGTGAGTCTGCAATGAACTGATTTATTATGGTCTCTGTGCAGTCAAACCTCTCTTCTAATGTGAATCAGGATTTGCAGCCGCTCCCCAGTGCTAGCATCACCACCTCAGCTCCACCTCAGATCATCAGGCATTAGATACTCATAGGAGCGCACAACCTAGAGTCCTCGCATACGCAGTTCACAGTAGGGTTTGTGCTCCTGTGAGAATCTAATGCCTGATGATCTGAAGTGGAACTGAGGTGGTGATGCTAGTGCTGGGGAGCAAGCTGCGAATATAGATGAAGCTTTGCTTGCTTGCCTGCTGCTCACTAGCTGCTCTCTGGCCTGGTACCAGTCAGTGCCTTGGGGATTAGAAATCCCTGCTCTAGAAGTGAACCTTGTGAGTCATTGTCAAAGTAAGAGTATTTACAGGGCATTAGTTGGTTGTCAATGCTTTAGTAGCCCTGTTAAGTTATACATTATATTCCTTTTTCGTATTCCTTGGGCGATAACTTTTTATACAGGTTGAAAAACTATCAATTTGATACAGACATGAATTTAGTCTGGTTTATTTGAGTGGCGTTACTGGTGATTAAGTGACTGGGCAAAATAGTCAACAAGTGTAAGTGAGGTAAAATCAGTCCATTCTATAGAAATTCTCAAAAATGATGAGGTTAACCCTTAAGATTTTAATATCCATTAAACCAATCTCATCAACTTAGGAAGTTGAAGGTATTTTTTTTTTTTAAATCACAGAACACTCAGTGTAGCAAGCTACTTAAAAATACTATAAAAATAATGAAAATTTAAAAATGAGAATATTTTACATTAATATGATTCTTTCCCTAAAATTTTAGTAAGAGTAAATACTTAAGTACTTATTAACAATCATAAATGATAAATGTGCAATAACAGTGGGCTAAATGTCTTTACAAGGGACAAAAGCATTAGTCTTAATGGAAAATATTTGTCTGAGAATAGAGACACAAACTGAATATAAAATGTCAGGCAACATATATTTTGCCTTAAACTATTTTGTGAAGAATAGTATGATATTTTAAATGTCATTGGATTCATGTTAATTTTTATGACTTATTTAAAAAGGTTTTAAATATTTACTGCATTTTAAAAAGTAATCTTTTTACAGTTTTTTTGGAGCTGCTCATTATTTTATATAAACATTTAATTGTATAGGAAAATAAGTGCAAAAATATAAATAGGTTATAATTCTAAAATAAATGTAGAGAAATAAAAATAAAAAGTAATGAAGTCAAATCTATATTTTAAATTAAGATTGTTGATTCTTTAAAATTTACTGTAGAATTTATCTTTGAAATAGTATTCTTTACTTACAGAAGTCTATTTAGGAAGTGAGAAAGTTAAGTGTGAATAAAATTACTGTTATTAATCATATTGTCTACTAAATGCAAGCATGGTAATTTACAGAATTTTTCAGGCATTAACAATTCCAGGCACCTATAGGAAATGCGACATTAAAGATACTTTCAAATGTGGTAGCTGAAACTTCTAAGCCAGTAGAGTTTATGCAGATGGAGCAGGCCATTTTTCTAACGCTGTCTCACCTCCAGGCCTTTGGCTGCCTGCACCTCTTCATTATGTCATCCTCTCAGGCTTGAATTCCCATCTCTGGATCCTCATGTTCTCAAATCATCAGTGAGGCTGATACGACTGGTGATTAAGAAGAAAGCAATGCATTTCATGGAACTGATGACACTAAAATGTAGGTTATATTTAGGTTTAACCTTTAAGTGTGTATATTTACACTTTAAGAAATATAACCGTTTGAACTATTCTGTCCTCTTCCCCAACCCATATTAAACTGCTAGTGGAATATGGGGGGAGGTCTTGAAATGGGTAAAATAAGTCTTCACTGTTCCACTCCAGGTGAATACTCCATCCACTTCCACTAGCCTGGTAAAATTTGTAACTTAATGCTTGCATCCTATTGCTGAAATAAGTTTCCTTCGCTTATTTCAGATGTTCAAGAATTTTAATGAATTCTTAACAAGAAGACTTCTCTGTAGCTGTTATGTGACTTATGAGCCCATAATCCAGCCTGTGTTTAGCACTTTTTAAAAAATTGCTTGTGCTTAAGGCAAGTGTATTAAAATTTGTGCATGGAATATTTTTAAATTTTTGGTCCTTTTCATACTTTAATTCATATGCAGTTTATGAGACAGTTTTTAGCTGCTTTCTAGAGATAGAATTATATGTTATAAATTACTTGGGGGGGCAGTATTTGTGCAAAGAAGAGTGTTTATATGATTCTGTTATGTAGAATAAAGAGAGAGGAATATTCTGGCTATTAAAGACTGTTGCCATATATTGCGAAACATTTTCCAAGCTTTCAAAATGGAAATACGTGTAAATTGAGAAACATACTACTGTCCTAACTTGAAAAATACACTGAAAGTATTTAATAATTTTTTAAAGTTTCTTTTATATTAATTTCATCTTTTAACTACATTATAAGCTCTTCAGAGTAAATACCTCTAGGTGGTCTTTAAGGAAGTTTTTATAATTTTCAGCATACACATCTTTCACATATTTGTTGATACTATCTTTTTTTTTTAGATGTAATGATATATATAGCATATTAGTTTCTGGTGTTCAACATAATACAGTATTTGTATATATTGGGAAATGATCACAGTAAGTCTAGTTAACATCCATCACCACACATAGTTACAAAAATTCTTTCCTTATGATAAGAACTTTTAAGAGCAACTATTAGCAGTTTTCAGATCTAGAATATATTATTAACTATAGTCTAATGTATACTGGGTATACATTACATCACCAGAAATTATTTATTTTATAACTGTAAGTTTGTACCTTTTGACTACCCTCCCTCCCCCGGTCACCTATTTCACCTACTACTCACTCTTGCCTCTGGCAAACACCAATCTGTTCTCTGTATCTATGAGCTTAGAATTTTTAATTTTGTTTTGTTTTTTGGTTGCTGCTATATTTAGATCTCACATATAAGTGAGATCATATAGTATTTGTCATTCTATATCTGATTAATTTCACTTAGGACAATGCCCTCAGGATCCATCCATGTTGTCATAAATGACAAGATTTCATTTCTTTATAGATGAATAATTTGTATGTATGTGTATACAAATATACACACACATCACAATTTCTTTATCCATCTGTTGATGGACATTTGGATTCTGACATGTCTTGGCTGTTAAAAATAATGCTTCAGTGAACATGGAGGTGCATATATCTTTTTGAGTTACTGTTTACATTTTTTTTATAAGTTCCCAGAAGTGAAATTGCTACATCATAGGGTAATTCTACTTTTAAATTTTTAAGGAACCTGCATACTGTTTTCCATAGTAGCCGTACCAGTTTACATTTCTCCAAACTGCACACTCTCACCAACACTTGTTATTCATGTCTTTTTGATAGAAGTTGCTCTGATCAGGTGTGAGAAATGCTTGTATTTTGATTTGCATTTCTTATAATAGTTTTTATTGTAGTTTTGATTTGCATTTCCCTGATGGTTAATAATGTTGAACACCTTTTCATATACCTGTTGGCTATCTGCCTGTTTTTCAATTGTATTATTATTATTACTATTTAGTTGTATGAGTTTTTTTAAAATTTTGGATATTAATCCCTCACCAGACATATGATTTACAGATATTTTCTCCCATATTGTTTGTTGGCTTTTCATGTTGTTGATGTTTCCTTTGCTGTGCAGAAGCTTGGTAGTTTGATATAGTACCATTTCTTTGTTTTTGCTTTTATTGCTTTTGCTTTTGGGTCATGTTTTAAAAAAAATCATCACCAAGACAGATTCAAGGAGCTTACTGTCTGTGTTTTCTTCTAGGAGTTTTCTTCTAGGAGTTTTATGGTGTTAGGTCTTACATTCACATCTTTTATCCATTTTGAGTCAATTTTTATTCATGGTATGAAATAGTAGTCTAGTTTCATCCTCTTGTATGTGGCTGCCCAGTTGCCCAACACCAGTTATTGAAGAGCCTTTATTTTCTCCATTGTATGTTCTTTGATTCTTTCTCATAAATTAGTTGTTCATCTATGTGTGTTCACTTCTGGGCTCTAAATTCTGTACCTTTGGTTTACGTGTCTTTTTCTGCTAATATCACACTATTTTGATTACTGTAGCTTTGTAGTTTAGTTTGAAATCAGGGATTGTGATACCTCCAGCTTTTTTTTTTTTTTTTTGCCTCCCAGGATTGCTCTGGAAATTTGGGGTCTTTTATGGTTCCATACAAATTTTAGGAATTTTTGTTCTATTGCTGTGAAAAATGCTGTTGGAATTAAAAATTTTTTAAAATTAAGTTTATTGGGTAACATTGGTTAATACAATTATATAATTTTCAGGTATACATTATAATTTGACATCTGTATATTTTATTGTGTGTTTATTACCCAAAGTCCAGTTTCCTTTAGCTACCATATAATTGATCCACTTTACTCACTTCACCCTCCTACTACCCGCTATATTTGACCCCTTTTCCCCCATCTGTCTTTCCCCTCATCCCCCACCCTCTACTCTTTGGTAACCACTAGTCTATAGTCCATGTTCATGAGTCTCTGTTTGTCCTGTTAATTTGTTGCTTTTAGATTTATATCCCACATATAAGTGATACCATGTGGTTTTCAACTTTTTCTGTCTGGCTTATTTCACTTAGCATGATTATCTCAAGGTCCATCCATGTTGTCACAAATGGCAGTATTTCATCTCTTCTTATGGCTGAATAATATTCCATTGTATATATGTACCAAGGTTTCTTTAGCCAGTCATCTATCATAGAACACTTTAGTTGTGGCCACTTTGAATAGTGCTGCAGTGAACATCCGTATGCAAATATCTTTTCAGATAAGGGTTTTTAAGTCTTTGCGGTAAATACCCAGTAGAGGGATTGCTGGATCATGTGATAGATCAATTCTTAGTTTTTGAGTAACGTCCATACTGTTTTCTATAGTGGCTGTACCAATTGCAGTTCCACCAGCAGTGTATGAGAGTTTCTTTTTCTCTGCATCCCCTTAAGCATTTGTTAATTATTTGTCCTGTTGATTATAGATCTATTCTAACAGGTGTGAGATGGTATCTCATTGTGGTTTTGATTTGTATTTCCCTAATAGCTAGCGATGTTGAGTATCTTTTCATATAGTTGTTGGCCATTTGTATGTCCTCTAAGGAGAAGTGTCTGTTCAGGTCTTCTGCCCATTGTTTGATTAGATCATTTGTTTTTTGTTGTTGTTATTGTGTTGTATGAGTTCTTTGTATATTTCAGATATTAGGCCCTTATCGAAGGTGTTGCTTGCAAATATATTTTTCCATTTGGATGGTTTTCTCTTACCTCGTTGATGGTTTCTTTTGCTGAGCAGAAGCTTTTTAGTTTGATGCAGTCTCATTTATTTTTGCTTTTACATCCTTTGTTTTTGAGGTCAAATTCATAAAATCCTCTTTAAGTCTAAGGTCTTTGAGTTTTAAGTCCAAGGTCCTATTTTTTTTTCTATGAATTTTATTGTTTCAGGTCTTACATTCAGGTCCTTAATCCATTTTGAGTTAATTTTGGTGTGTAGTGATAGACAACAGCCTAGACAGACAACATTCTTTTGCAGATGGCTTTCCAGTTTTTCTAGCACCATTTAGAGGCTTTCCTTTCTCCACTGTATGTTTTTGGCTTTTTTGTTGAAAATTATTTGCCCATATACATATGGGTTTACTTCTTGACTCTCGATTCTGTTTCACTGGTCTGTGTGTCTGTTTTGCTGCTAATACCTTGCCGTTTTGATTACTGTTCGCTTTGAGGTATAATTTGAAGTTGGGCAGAGTGATGCCTCCAGCCTCGTTCTTTTTTCTCAGGAGGGCTTTGGCAATTCAGGGTCTTTTGTGCTTTCATACAAATCTGATGATTTTTTTGGTTGCATTCCTTAAAAAAAAAGCCAATTGGATTTTAATGGGATTTGCATTACATCTGTATAATGCTTTAGGTAAGAAGATCATTTTAACTATGTTGATTCTTCTAATCCAAGAACAAAAATATCTTTTCATTTCTTTGTATCTTCTTGGATTTCTTTTAATAGGGTCTTGTAGTTGTCATCATATAGGTCCTTCACATGTTTCATTAAATTTGTTCCTAGGTATTTTATTCTTTTTGTTGTAATTGCAAAAGGAATTATTTTTTATACTTCTTTTTCTGATACTTTATTAATAAAGTATAGGAATGCTATAGATTTTTGAATGTTGATTTTGCATCCAGAGACTTTACTGTATTTGCTTATTGTTTCTGGTAGTGTTCTTGTGGAGTGTATAGGGTTTTCTATATAGACAATCATGTCATCTGCAATAATGACAGTTTGACTTCTTCGTTTCCTATTTGGATGCCTTTTATATCTTTCTCTTGTCTGATTGCACTTGCTAGGATCTCCAATGTTATATTGAATAACAGTGGAGATAGTGGACAGCCTTGCCTTGTTTCTGACCTTAAGGGAGATTCTTAGTTTTTTACCATTAAGTATAATGTTAACTAAGGGTTTGTCATATATGGCCTTTATTATGTTAAGGTACTTTCTTTCTATACCGATTTTGTTAAGTGTTTTGATCATAAATGGATGCTGTATCTTGTCGAAGGCTTTTTCTGCATCTATTGATACAATCATATGATTCTTATTTCTTAATATGTTTATGTGTTTTATCACATTTATCGATGTGCATATGTTGAACCATCTCTGTGCCTCTGGGATGAAGCCCACTTGATCGTGATGTATAATCTTTTTAATATGTTGCTGTATTCGGTTTGCTAGTATCTTATTTAGGATTTTTGCATCTGTGTTCATGAGAGATACTGGTCTTTAGTTTTCTTTTTCTCTATTATCTTTACCAGGTTTTGATATCACAATAATATTGGCCTCATAAAATGAGTTGGGAAGTATTGCCTCATCTTTGATTTTTTTTTTTTAGAAGAGTTTGAGGAGAACAGGTAGTAAAATTTCTTCGAATGTTTGGTAGAATTCACTGGTGAAGCCATGTGGTTCTGGACTTTTACTTTTTGGTAGGTTTTTGATGATTGTTTCAATTTCCATACTGCTAATCGGTATATTTAGATTTTCCAGATCTTCTTGATTCAGTCTTGGAAGATTGTATTTTTCTATGTACTGGTCCATTTCTTCTAGGTTATTAAATTTGGTGTTATATACTTTTTCATAATATTCTTGTACGATTTTTTTTTTGTATTTCTGCAGTATTGTTATTTCTCCTATTTAATCCCTGATTTTGTTTGTGTCCTTTCTCTATTTTCTTTAATGGGTCTAGCCAGGCAGGGGTTTGTCAATTTTATTAACCTTCTCAAAGAACCAGCTCTTTGTTGCATTTATTTGTTCTATTGTATTTTTTTTCTCAATTTCTTTTAATTCTGCTTTAATTTTGATTATTTCCTTCTACTGATGTTAGGCTTCATTTGTTTCTTTTTCTAGGTTTTTTTTTTTTTTTTTTAAGATGAAGCTTTAGGTTGTTTATTTGGGCTCATTCTTGTTTTTTGAGATAGGGCTGTAATGATATGAACTTTCCTCTTATTACTACTCTGTGTCCCAAAAGTTTTGATATGTTGTACTATCATCATTTGTTTCTGTGTATCTGTTGATCTCTCTTCTTGTTTCTTCTCTGACCCAGTCATTCTTCAGTAGTGTGTTGTTTAATCTCCAAGTATTTGTGCTTCCCACTTTCTTTTTACAGTGTATCTCCAGCTTCGAAGTATTTTGACCAGAGAATATGGTTGGTTTGATTTCAACCCTTTTATATTGGTTGATGCTATCTCTGTGTCCCTGTATGTAGTCAATCCTTGAGACTGTTCCACGTGCACTAGAGAAGAATGTAAAAGCAGCTGTTTTGAGATGAAAGGCTCTGTAGATATCAATTATGTCCAGTTTGTCTAATGAATCATGTCAAGATGTTATTTCCTTATTGATTTTCTGTTTGGATGATCTGTCCATATCCAACAGTGGAGTATTTAGATCCCCTACTATGATAATGTTTTGGTCTCTTTCTCCCTTTTGTTCTGTTAGTAATTGCTTTATATATTTCGGGGCTCCCTGATTGGGAGCATAGATATTAATAAGTGTTATTTCTTCTTGGTGTATTATTCCCTTTATCATTATGAAGTGTTCTTCAGGATCTTTCTTTACCTTTTTTTATTTTGAAGTCTATTTAGTCTGATATTAGTATTGCTACTCCTGCTTTTCTCTGAATGCCATTTGCTTGAAATAGCATTTTCCAACCTTTCACTTTGAGTCTATATTTGTTTTTAGAACTGAGATGTGTCTCCTGGAGGCAGCATATGGTTGGATTTTATTTTTGATCCTGTCTGCAGCCCTGTGTCTTTTTATTGGAGAGTTCAGTCCATTTACATTTAGGGTGATTATTGAAATATGATGTTTTCTTATAGGCATCTTATCTTTTTTTTTTTCTTTTGTGGTAGTTCGATGTTTCCATTGCTTCCTTGTCCTTGTGTTTCTGTTTTCTTTATTTTGTTTAGGTTTTGTGGATTTTCCCTCTGGTCCTTTTTGTTTTATGTTATATACTTCAGTTCTGAATCTTCTGTGTGTAGTTACCATTATGAATATGTAAGGGATAGTTATATATATAGAGTAGTCATTTTCTTCTGCATGTGCTTTCTCTCCATTCCCCTTTGCGAATATGGATCTTTGAATCCTCCCCTTTTCAGTTATTGTTGTCTCAGTTTGTCCCTATGTATGCTGAACGTTTATTACTATCTTGCAATTGCAAATCTCTTATTGTTTAAGATTATAATGCCCTCTTCTTAATAAGGGTTGCACTACTCTGCTTTTATCTGCCTGTTAGTCTTCGTACTCATAATTATGTATTTTTTCTTGTCATTTTGTTTTAGGTGAGTTGACCTCTTTCAGTATTTCCTGTAATGCAGGCCTTGTGGAGATTTCCTCAGTTTTTGTATGTCTAGAAAGGTCTTAATTTTTTCATCATATCTAAAGGAAAACATTATTATATACAGTATTCTTGGCTGGTAGTTTGAATATTTGATTCTAGTCTTTCTTGCTTATGAAGTTTGTTCTGAGAAGACCATTGATAATCTAATGGGTTTTCCTTTATAGGTTACTGTCGTCTTTGGCTGCCCTGATAATTCTTTCTTTTTTATTAATCTTTGATAATTTTAATATAATGTGTTTTAGAGTTGAGATAATTAGGTGTTTTGTTGACTTCTTGAATTCCAAGCTCCAGCTCATTCCATAGATTTGGGAAATTTTTGTCAACCATTTGTCTGAAAATGCTTTCTGATCCGTGCTCCTTTTCCTCCCCTTCGGGAATACCCATTATTCTTATGTTTCTTTTCCTATGGTATCAGCTAGTTCTTGTATTTCTTTCATTATTTTTCATTTTTCAGTATTTGTCTTCTTCCTTCTGGTTTATTTTTAGATTTCTATCTTCAGTATCACTCATCTTTTCCTCTGTTTGGTCGACTCTATTTCCCAAGCTTGCTATTTCATTCTTTGTCTCTTTTAATCTATTTTTGATCTCCAGAAGTTCTATTTGGTTCTTTTTCAGGGTTTCATTCTCTTTGCTAAAAAACTCAATTCTCTGTGATTTAGTTGTTTTTTCAATTCCTGGAATTGATATGAATTATTTTGGATCTCAGTGAGTTTTTTCAGAAGTACCATTCTGAATTCCTCATTTAAGTCTCACATTTCTATGTCTTTAAACTTATTTTCTGGAGATTTTTCTCTTTCTTTCGGAGGTGCCTTGTCACCTTACTTGTTCATTGTGTTTAATGGACTATTTCTCTGCCTGAGTGTTAATGGAAGTATAGTCTTTTTTTTTTTTTTCTCCAGCAAGAATATTTATTATATAAAGGTCTCTCTTTACCCTGTTGCTAAGAAGACATTTTTCTTTTGGTGTCCAGTAGGTGGCGTCTAAGCTTCTTGGATCCCTGCTTTATATAAAGCCTTAATAATGCCCTTTTTTTTCTTTCTTGTAAACATTCAATCAGGATTCCTACCCTCAGTCTCAGTCCCTGTCAGTGTTAGTGACAGATATGCTAGCATTTGCTCAGATTCTCCTGTGGCTTCGCAGTGTTGGGTCTTGGAGATTATGGGAGCGGGGAGTACCTTCTGGGTTGGAGGATGAGGGTTGTGGCTCAGTTTTGCGTTTTGCAACCATGGCTGGTAATGATCAGCTATTGCTTCTCTGCCATTCCCACTTCTCTGCTTTCTGCCCATATCCCTGGGCGTTGCCGCCGCATGGAACTTACAGCTCTCCCAGGCAGGGTTGTTCAGGAAAACTGCTGCACCTTCTCCCCTTTCCCTCCTCCTGTAGGGTGCTCTGGCTGCAAGAGGCCGCTCTTTGTTTCTCCTGGTCTCCCTCCCACCACCGCTGTGGTTCTGACCTGTGGTAGCTCTTATTTGCAGATCAGATTTGCTCAGATGTGCTTTTGTGCAGGTTGGGTGTTATTTGTTGTATTTTAGATATTCAGCTTATTGTTATTTCAAAGAGAGAGATCTGGAGACATCTCTCACTTCACCATGTTTCTGACATCACTTTGATATAGATTTTTAAAGTTGGGGTGCCCAGTGTGGTGTTCAAACTCTTTGCTACTCAGTGAGAAGATTGATTTTCCACTGTGCTGAGGTTGGCGTTTATGGCAAGATTGAGTCTCAGCCTCTCTTACCCATTTCAAAGTGGGAGTTTTTCTGTTTTGTCTGATGCGTAGGAGTTTCTCATCTAGTTTTTAATTTTTTTCAGAGTAAATTATTCATATGTATGTCTATAGATTTGGGGTGTCGATGGGGGGAGGTGATTTTTCTGCATTACCATTTTCTAGTAAGCCTTCTTCAATGAACTACTTGTACATGAATTATTAGCCCAGAATCTAAAATGGGAGATAAAACATTGAGTGACCTGACCTGACATAGTTCATACAAGTAGTGCTGCCAAGAAACAGATTCTAAGGTTGGGATTCTGGAGTTGGATCACTTACTGAACGGAATGACAACAGGGACTACATACAAGTGGAGTGGTCATAATTCTTGTTTGCTGTAGCCCTGCATTTCTGATTCACCTGTTGTGGATTAGAATAGCCTATAGATAGAAGAGAATGCATTGGCTAGCTCAGTATCTCAAAATTTCATGACATGGGGCAAATGATGATTATGGGAGCTGTGGGATGGTTGTTTGTTACTAAGTGCCATCAATAATGCTTAAAAAAATAACAAGTGCAGGTCAGCTAGTTACCCACTTAGGACAGTGTGACAGTAAGTGGACACTATTTAAAAACAGCCTCATCTTTTTGTATTTAGACAGTAGAGTGGACTGATAATGAAGTCAAGGACTTGGTAGAGTGTAAGAGCTACAGTGAAAGCTGAATTCTTAGCCTTGGCAAGTCTTCTATATTAAAGGGCCCTCATAGGAAAGGAGTGAGACCTGACACTTAGGTAGGAACATTTGGGCAGATGCATTCAAGGATGTGAGCCCTAGATTCCCCTCTGAATCTTCTGGGCCAGTAGGAATGGCCCACTTACCCTTTCTGGAGGACAGGGGCCTCTCCTTGCTGGGGATCATGCAGAACCTTCAACAGACAGATTCCTTGCAAACCAATACTTACCTACCTCAAGATCTATTTCCACCTCCTCTTCTGGATGTAAGACCAAACTATAGGGTCAAGTCTCATAATCTGAACATGGAGAAGTTATGATTCTGCCAAGGAAGGAGAGGGATTCATAGAAGGAGCAATAGAACCTGGAAAGTATGAACTGAGAGGAGTGTGGTATAGGAATAGATCTTGAAGATGCTGGGTAGTAAAGGGAGAGTCAGGGGAATGGGATATAAGGCTGAATAAAGGCGAATTTGTTGATATGGGGACTCTCCTGTAACTCGAGATTTAATGGCCTGATAAGGTCACCTGGAGCTAGCACTGATAAGTTACTATGATGGCTCTTTGAAGCTTGGAAAAAATGAAGGTGCACATTAAATGAGGTGCATATAACACAGCTGTCTTCTCAGAGTGTTAACAAAGTGATCGGAAGTCTAAGACCAACATGTAAAAATAGATATATACATGCAAGTATTATATAAGACCCAAGAATTTTCCAAATGAATATTTCCTTTAAAGGAATGACTCCATTGTCATGAGACAATAAAGGAATGCAATAGTGAGAGGGGCACAGAATCACTGAGAAGTGGGGTAGTGGCTGTTCTCAAGGTTAAGGTAGGGATGTTTTCATGCAGATGAGTTCCAAAGTATCAGTGGAGATGGTAAAATTCTTGTCATTTGCTTAACTGTCTGCAGGAAGTTGGACAGATTGACTTTAGTGGGCAGCAAGGCCAGAAAGACAAGAAGGGCCCTGACTTGCAAGGATCTGTGCTCATGGTTAATAGACTTTGGTTTGCCCAAAGGTACTATAGGTGGATAGAGAGCAAGGATCTTTCTTAATATATAGAGTTGACTCTTGAACAGTGGTGGGGGTGGTTTGGGGTGTTCACCTCCTGCATAGTCGAAAATCTGAGTATAGATTTTGTCTCCCTGAAAACCACAGTCCCTCAAAATCCATGGAGAATTTGTTCCAGGACCCCCCACGGATACCAAAATCTGGATGCTCAAGTTCGCTAAGTAAAAGGCGCAGAACAATGCATACAGTTGGCCCTCTGCACTTGGAGATTTCCAACCTTGGATCAAAAATACTGTTTTTGATCCATGGTTGTTTGAATATATGTAAAACCTAGAATATGGAGTGATGACTGTATATTTATAGAAAAACATGCATATAAATGGACCCATGCATTCAAACTCTTGTTGTTCAAGTGCCAGCCATTTAATCAAAAAGGGTTAAGAGCAGATGAGTAGAAGATAGTGTCATTTAGCTCCACGAGTGTATTATTTTCTATTGCTTCAGTTAGAATCACCACATACTTAGCATATAAAACAACACCCATTTATTACATCACAGTTATGTAGGTCCAAAGACTGGGTACAGCATGATTTGCTTGGTTCCTCTGCTTAGTTTCACAAGGCCAAGCTGTCACAAGGTGTTGGCAGAGCTGTATTAATTTCTAGAGGTCCTGGGAATAAATCTATTTCCAAAATCATTCATTTATTTGTGGTTATAAGATTGAGTTCCTCTTTTCCTTGCTAGATGTCAAATGTGGCCCAGTCTTTGCTCCCAGAGGCTGTCTATATTCCTTTTCATGTGTCCATGTGCAGCATGGAAGCTGAATTCTTCTCAACTTCCCTTTCTGCTGCTTCTAACTGCAGCTCTAAAAAGTCATCTGCTTTTAAGGGCTCTTCTGATTGGATTAGGTCCATGCAAATAATCTAGGATAATTTCCTTATTTTAAGGTTCATAACTTAATTATATCTGCAAAATCTCATAAACTATGCAAGGTCATGTTCAGAGGATCTGGGATTAGGGCACAGACATCCTTGGGTTATTCTGTCTACCATAAATGGAAAATCATAATCTTCCACTCGATTCCCAGACCTGGACTAGGTCTCAGGTCCAGAGTTCATCAATTTAAGGAGAGGCTATGTCCCCTTGATGAAGAAGTCAGCAATAATATAGCACATGTACACAAAGCAATTTTTTTTTCTTTTCTCAAAGTCATCTAAGATCGTTTGCCCAAGTAACAATATTCTGACGAAAGGGATATAACCAGATTTTTCAAGGATTATTGGGAACAAGGTCAAACTAACATTGCTTCCAGAGGACCCAAGAAACCATAATGGCTCCTATGTGAAAATGGAGGCACCTGAAGCCGGGTTCAAGTCTGTCTCACAGCTGGGACCTCTGTGTCCCCAGACCCACTCTGTGGTAATTTTCTGAGTTCCTGAATGCATAATCAGAATAGATATCTTTAGTAATTGTCAGAACCATCACATTGGTTCTTTGACCTATGGAGAAAGCCATCATAGTAGGCTCTTAGACAAGAGTAGACAAGTGGAAATTACTGAAAATTCTGCACAGAGGGTAAATCAGAAGCAATACCATATTATGGTAGAATTGTAGAGATTACTGTCTGTCTCAAAGACCTGATGACTGAGGGGTGGGGATTCCTGTCATAGCCCATTTAGTTGAGATTGCTCCAGCAATAGACTGTGGTAGGTGCTTGTGAAATGTTACACATTTAACCAAGCAATTTCCTGATTGTAGCTGCTATTTCAGGTATAGTTTTAGTAGATTAGATCACAGCCTGTGACACTTCACATGCAGCTGTTGACATGGAGAATGCCTTCTTTCAGTACCTATCAAGAAGGAGGATCAGAAGCAGTTCATATTTACTTGGAATGTAAAAGTATACATTTATGCTCATGCCCTAGGGCTATCACAGCTCTTCGCCCTCTGTCACAGTGTAGTTCAGAGGGACCTTGATTATCTTGTTTTCAGCAAAACATTCACTATATTAATGATATCATATTTGTTAATAACACTCTTTGGCAATACCTTTTATTCCCTTATCCCTTTGTATTTTCATCACATCTGTGTGGTGCAAAACCATAAATCTATATGATCAAGTTTTAGCTTTCTTTGTGTTTGTACCAGAAAAGGTAAAGGCTGTATTAGACAGTCATATAGAAGCACAGATTGATTTTATGCTAAATTCATAACTACCAACCTTACATGGTGACTTTTTTTTTTCTCTGTAGAGTCCGAGGAGTTATATTTTAGGGGGAGGGCCATTGGGATTTTAGTAGAGTAGGGGAAGTTTGAATTTGTCTTTATGGAGAGCAAGAGAGTGAGTCACTGGAGGAAGGTAGTATAATCACTGGATAGTGTTGAGGGCCTTTTTTGGAGACTAGCTGCAAGAGTTAAGGCATGGCATATTCAATAATTGTTTTCTCCTATTCTCATTTTTGGAGATTTTTCTGGAGTTAATAATTGTTTTGTTTTATATTTATTTAGTTTAAAATGTATCAATTGACAAGATTCAATCACTTAACTCTTTAACAGAACTGTAGAACTCATAATACCTTGATTTATCACTTTTTGTTTGAGATACCCCCCTCGTACCTCTGCCCCCTCCCCCAAACCACCTGCCTCAGTCTGGACTGAATGTGTAGTATGCAGCGCAGTTTTCAGACTAAGGCTTTCTTTTACCACTGTCTTAGAAATTTATTTTGGCTTATTTTTTGTCTTAGATGATCTATTTCCTAGGTAGCAGAGATAACTGGTTGTTCTCCAAAGTCCATTTCCTCATTTTATAATAGAATTCTCTGTTTTAGCTTTGGCACATGGACTTCTACAATGAAAACTACATTTCCAAATTGTTTTGTAGCTAGATGTGACCATTTGACTTAAGTTCTGCCAAATGAAATATAAGTTTAAGTATCTGGTTCACTGTCACTCTATTGTTTAACGTAGTGATTAACCCAGATGCACAATAAATATTTCTTGACTTACTAAATCAAAATGTTTCCTCAGGCTTGGAGCTTTAACTCTTGACAGAAAGTTTTTCTTGTGTATTGAAATCTTACTCTTCAAGGCTCCTGTCCATATCCTCCAATGAATTTTTCTTGTCCTACTCTCCCGCCACTAGAAGTATTTTTTTATTAATGTTTATATCTCAGTTTGGGGAGTTGTAGCTGATATCCATTTTCTTGATAATAGTGATCTCTATGTAGTTGCTATGGTGGCTGAGTTGCTTAATATGAAGGGTACTGGGTACTAGTCTAAGACATTTTTAGCACTGTTTACAACAAAAAGTTGATATAAGTGAGAAGGTCTTCTAGCTTGCAGCAAGAAAAATAATGCTGTATTAGTTTAGTTGGGTTGTGTGTTTTAGTGTCCTTTTTGTTTCTCATTGCCTTACCACATGTCTGGCACCATGACATAAGAAAATTGATTGATTTTGACAAAACTAAATTGTATGGTAACAATTAGATTAGATGGGAATTGGGAATCTTTCCAATGTTTAAGGTTACTGATTTCCTGGAAGAAAAGTCAATCAGAGATTAACAAAAACTACAAATATTTTTAATGAGGGTTTCTCTAGAGAGCAAAATAAAATGTTCAAATAGCTTACTTTAAAAATCATAAATGACAACAAATAAAAGCTTTAGAAAAGGGCTATAATACAGTTAAGGTTAAAGGAAAGACAGTTTGAGAGAACACGTATATACTCAGATTCATGTTTTCCACCACAGCCTAAATTTTAATTATATAATTGACTAATTATGGAACACAGCAAAAGCAAAAGCAGTTGAACTTTGATACACTGTAATGTCTTTATGAAATGATTCTATTGTAGAAATTCCTTCTTCCACCACATACATTGTACACAATTGCAGCAAAAATAGGTAAATGGAAAGAAAAATGCCGCTTATAACAGTGTCTTTCTGAAAGTTCATCATTGGGGTATAAAAATGTAATTGACTTCTGAATATTAATTTTGTATCCTGCTACTTTACTGAATTCATTGATCAGTTCTAACAATTTTTGGGGTGGAATCTTTAGGATTCTTTATGTATAGTATCATGTCATCTGCAAATAATGAGAATTTTACCTCTTTCTTTCCAGTTTGGATTCCTTTTATTTTTCTTGTCTGATAACTGGCTAGGACTTCCAATGTGATGTTGAGCAGAAGTGGTGAAAGTGGGCATCCTTGTCTTGTTCTTCATCTTAAGGAAGACACTTTTAGCCTTTCTCCATTGAGTATGTTAGCTGTAGGTTTGTCATATATGGCCTTTATTACATTGAGGCATGTTCCCTCTATTCCTACTTTGCTGATAGTTTTTATCATAAATGGATACTGGGATGCTTATTCTTCATCTGTTGATATGATCATATGATTTTTATCTTTCAATTTATTAATGTGGTGTATCACATTAATTGATTTGAGGATATTGTACCAACCTTGCATCCCAGGAATAAATCTAACTTGATCATGGTGTATGATATTTTTAATGTATTATGGAATTCAGTTTGCTAATATTTTGCTGAGAACTTTTGCATTGACATTAAGAAATATCGGCCTATAGTTCTCTTTTTTTAAATGTCTTTATCTGGTTTTGGAATAAAGGTAATGGTGACCTCATAAAAAGGATTAGGGAGTCTTCCCTTTTCTGGAATTTTTTGGAATAGTTTAAGAAGAATAGGCATTAATTTTTCTTTGAATGTTTGATAAAATTTGCCTATGAAGCCATCTGGTCCAGGACTTTGGGGGAAGTTTTTGATTACTGATTTGATTTCGGTGGTGGATATCAGTTGGTTCTGATTTTCTCTTTCTTCTTGACTCAGTCTTGGGAGTTGTATGTTTCTAGGAATGTTTCCATTTCTTCCATATTGTCTAATTTGTTAATATTTTCTTATGATCCTTAGTATTTCTGTGGAGTCCATAGTTATATCTCCTCTTTCATTTCTGATTTTATTTGAATCTTCTCTTTTCCTTGATGAATCTGCTTAAGGGTTTGTCAGTTTTGTGTATCCTTTCAAATAACCCGCTCTTGGTTTCATTAATCTTTTGTATTTTTCTAGACTGTATTTTCTTTATTTCTGCTCTGATCTTTATTATTTTCTTTCTTCTACTTATTTTGGGGCTCTGTTTGCTGTTCTTTTTCTATTTGTCTTAAGTGTAAGGTTAGATTGTTTATTTGAGCTTTTTCTTGTTTCTCATGGTAGGCCTGTATTGCAATGAATTTTCCTCTTAGGGAAATACTTTTGCTGTGACTCATAATTTTTGAGTCATTGTATTTTCATTTTCATTTGTCTCTAGGTATCTTCTCATTTCTTCCTTGATCTCATTGTTAGTTAGCCCATTCATTTTTTAGTAGCATGTTATTTAGCCTCCATGTGTTTATTTTCCAATTTATTTCTTGTAGTTGATTTCTAGTTTCATACCATTGTGGTTGGAGAAGACAGTTGATATGATTTCAGTTTTCTTAAATTTATTGATATTTGTTTTGTGACCTAACATGTGGACTCTCCTGGAAGATGTTCCATGTGCTCTTGAGAAGAATATATATTTTGCTGCTTTGGAGCGAAATGCTCCGAAAATATCTACTAAATCCATCTTGTCTAGAGTGTCTTTTAGTCTCATTGTTTCTTTGTTGATTTTCTGTCTTGAAGATCTGTCCATTGGTGTCAATGGGGTGTTAAAGTCCCCTACTATGAATGTATTACCATTGATCTCTCCTTTTATCTCAGTCAATAATTGCTTTATATATGTAGGTGCTCCTCTGATGGGTATGTATATGTTTAGTAGGGTTATGTCTTCTTGATGTATTGATCTCTTTATTATTACGTAATGCCCTTTGTCTCTTATTATAGCCTTTGTTTTAAGTCTATTTTGTCTGATGTAAGTATTGCTACTCTGGCTTTTTTTTTTTTTAATTTCAATTTGCATGAATTATCTTTTTCCATCCCTTTACTTTCAATCTGTGAATGTCCTTTGATCTGAAATGGGTCTCTTATAGACAGCATATGCATGAATCTTGTTTTCTTATCCATTTGGCTACCCTATGTCCTTTAATTGGAGTATTTAATCCAATTACATTTACGTGATTATTGATAGGTACATAGTTATTGCCTTTTTTCATTCATATTTTTTTGTTTTGTCCCCCCTTTTTTTTTATAGAAGTCTCTTTACCATTTCTTGTAATACTAGCTTTTTAGTAGTATCTTAAAAAGTTATACATCTTTCGTGCAGCTCAGCCTTTCTGCTTTTAGATATTTTCTCAGTATCATTACAAATATATGTCTGCACAAAGATTTGTATATTCCACAGCAGCTTTATAATAGACCAAACTGTAAACAACCACATACTCATTAATAAGAGAAATGATAAAGAAAAAATATATCTATACAAAGAAATGCTTCTCAGCAATACAAAGAACCAACCACCGATTCACTTGGGCGAATTGCAGAATGAGCTTAGTGAAAGAAGAGAGACTCAAAATTTGATTACATACTCTGTGACTCTAGTTATATAAAATTCTAGAATATGCAAACCAATCTAAAATGACAGAATGCATATGAGTAGTTGCTTGGGCCTGAGGGTGGATTGAGGGATAGACTATAAAGGGGCATTGGAAAATTTTTAGAGGTGATGGAAAGTTTTATCTTTATTGTGGTAACAGCTTCATGGTACATACGTCTTTTAAATTAGTTAAATTATACACTTTAAATGACTGAATTATACCTCAATAAAATTTATCAAAGAGAAAAGGAGAATGGTAGTGGTAGGGGTAGATTTGTAAATTTTGGGTGAGGGTACAACCCAGGACAGAACATTTGAAGAACAAAATTTCCTTCTGCACTATGGAGCACAATGTAAGTTTGATTAATATAGTCTTGCAATAACATCTTATATATGTCATCTACCAAACATCTACCATGACATTTACCAAAACAACCAAAGTGATCATTTAATCTTTTAAATAGGAGCCTCTAAATTGTGTAAAACAGTAAATAAAATTTTATTCGTCTAAATAGAAATGTTTAGTATTAGTTTCTTTCTCTGAAAGCTTTTGGGTGGTAGAGGCCTCAAATGAGTGGTGCTGATGTAGTGTTCAGAATATATCCTGAAGGGCAATTTCTTCCGTCCTGAAAGTTATAGTAATCTATGCCTTATTTTTAAATTATTTAGCTGACCAACTTATTTTAGTAAATGTAGGTGTATTTGAAATTAATTCCTACTGTACTTGAAGAAGTATGATAGGAATCTTGTTTGAGTGTATCTTATTGGAATTTTTGAATGACCTCCTATACTAACTTCTCATCTACTGAAAGGTGATTAAGTAACTAATTTTTAGTGCCCTTTTGTAACCATTTAATTCCTGGTCCCAGTAGAGGGTTTCACATCTTTTACAATGAGGTTAGTGGAGAGATGGCTTTTAGAGCCAGAAAATCCTGGTTTCAGGTTCTAGCTCTGTAACTAATTGACTATAATTTTGGCCAATTACATCCCTACTTTGAGCTTGTTTTCTCGTCTGTGAAAGATATTAACAATTCCTAGATTTGTAAAGATGAAATAAAATGGCATTAATGTACTAATATAATGCCTGGCACATAGTAGGTGCTTAGTAAATGTTATTTCTATTTCTGATAGAAATGCTTCTGGTACATTGTATCTGGAGTCCTCCTAGTGCTGGAAGTATTATGTTCTATACTCCAGTATTTTCCACTTTTATTGATGTACTTTCTGAGTCTTATTTTTCAAGTCCTATTTCCAGACTTATCTGTTCATTTTTGTCTGAAACATATGGGTTTTGAGCAGTGCGATTTCTGGTTTATTCACAAAATGTTAATCCTGATGTGTATATCAGCATATTTTGTAGGGTGAAGCCATTCTAAAAGTAGTGTCGCTGTGTAGACTGTATCTTATTTACATTAAGATACATAAGTAAGTATCTTATTTACATTAGATACTTACTCCCCTTAGTTAAAGGGTCAGTTAGAAGTAAATATTTGTGCACTTTGGCTATTAGGGAACTGGAAAGGCACCACTCAACTTTCCCATGGCTTCCCAGACTCTGACTCATTTTAATCATACCTTTCCCTGTGATTCTGTTGTACTGAGCTCAGATTCATCCTTGTGGCCATTGCTGTTTCACAGCGGACAGCTTTTATGCTTTTAGCCCAGGCTCCATGGTCTGCCTTGACCATTATCTTGACATATATACATGATGTCAGTTCTATGGCTGTTTGTCCCAGTCCTTAACCTTTGACCCAGAGTGAGGCTGGGCAAGAGCTGGGGGAAATATTCCCACAGAATACTTTGGAGTGTTAACCTTCCACAGTGGCTCTGCTTTGCTTTTCAATTTTCCACAAGTGGGAAATAGTGTATCCGTCTTGTGTGAGAAATGTGACCTGAGCTGCAACATAAACGCAATTGATGAGAAACCATAATAGCATAAAATGTATTCTGCTGTCTTTGAAGGAGTATCTGTCATTCACAGCTCCAGTTAGGTATCATTTGTATAGTTTAGTATTTAAATTTAGTTTATATCACATATATTAACATAATTTGGAGAGTCATTTCTTGTTCCTCAGAAGGAATCACTTTTACCTCTCTTTCCTTTGGTATTAATCTCCTTATTTCTAATTAACACATTACTTGATTGTTCAGAAATAGTCATTACATATCAACTTTCCACTAATGAAGATGAAGATTTACCATTCCCTGACCAGCACCCCTACTACTGCTACATGCAAGCACATTTCTCATTCCACCATCCTCCAATGTAGTTATATCATAGTCAGCAATTAAATTATTGTAATTATATAAATGCTGTTCATAGTTGAGCAATGTAGTATTTGATGGTTACTTTTCTGCACAATATTTTGTTTTCTCTGAAATTAATAATCATGTAGTTTGTTCATTTGTTTAGTTTTCTGTGTTCTCAACATCACTAATCCCAAACACTTCCCATTTGTGTAAATATCCTGTTAGTATCTGCAGAAACACTGGGTAATTAATCAGTTTCATGTCTTCAGTAATCTTTCTAGTCTCCTGATCTGCTGCAGTCTTGACTGGTTCTCTAGATCTGCTTCATAGCTTTTGTCTTGGGATCTTCCCTCAGTTTTATCTTGTAGATTCACTTTTTCTCTCCTGTCCGTTGTATCCCCTGTTCCCTGGATCTCATGTCTTCCTTTTCTTGATTATGACCTCTTTTGGGAATGCACATTTTCCAGTAACTTCCTGGAAAAAGATGCATGAGAGATAAAATTTTTGAGACCTTCACTGTTTGAAAATGTCTTTAATCCTTCATATTTTCTAGATCGACTAAGTATGGAATTCTAGGTTAGAAATCATTTTCCATGAGAATTTTAAGGAATTGCTCCATTGTCTTAGGTCTTCCAGTGTTGATATCAAGAAATTTTAAATGAAAACTATTTTTAAAATATATTTCCCTCTTTATGTGCTCAGGATCTTCTCTCTGAGCTCAGTGTTACATTTTATTATGTTGTGCTTGTGCTTTTCCGCGGGTCTTTTTTCATCCACTGGTGGACCCTCTATCTTGCTCTCATGCTCACTGTCTCTCACACGTGCTTTCTCTCTTTGCCTTACTTTCTGGGAGATTTCTCCAATTTTGTCTTCAAACTACATTGGAGTTTTTAATTTTACCTCTTTATTTTTAATTCCTGAGTACCTTTTCATTTTCTGAGTAGTCCTTATTCATAGCATTCTGTGCTTGTTTCCTGGATGCGGTGTTTTTCTTCTATTTCTCTGAGCTTATTAATAATAGAAGTTTTCTTTCTCTATTTCTCCAGGTTGCTTTATTTTTTGGATCTTTAACATATTAGATGCTATCCTCATGTCTTTTGTGATCCTTGGCTGTCTTTTTATATTTAACATTGGAGCATTAAAAAGCAGATTGGATCAAACTCAGGTCTGATCAAGCCTCTGGATCCACCTCTGTATCAAGTTGCTAATCTTCAGGAAATACCTAGGACAGAGGACCATGTTGAATTGAACTATGAGTAGGATTTAGCAAAATCCAGACTGTAAGACATTTTACCAGCTCACCTGCCTGGTTTCCTGAGCAAATAAATTACAAGAAAGGAATGGAGGGAAACCTGTGCGTTAAAAGAGATTTTAAAAACAGGGGCAAACAACTTCGCACTTGAAAAATGGCTAAAACAGTAAATCTTATGTTGTCTAATTTTACCACAATAAAAATAAAAGGAGCAAGACTAAACTATAATATCTGTGGGATATGTGGAGAGGCTTTTTGGGTAACTAGCAGAATTTTATTTTCTGACATGTATGATGGTTTCACAGCGTTAACCTCAAAATAAATCACTATTTGTTTTTTGTGTTTTTGTTTTGTTTTGATTTTAGAATAAATTGGAAGCTCTGTACATATATATATATATATATATATATATATATATATATATAGGTTGGGATTGTTGGCTGTGGTCTTCACTGTGGGATGATGGGGACAGACATTTTCACTGGCAGAATCCTCAGTGTCAGTTTTTTATTTTCTTGGCTCATTGGTTCTCAAAAGTTTTCATCTGAGGACCCCTTTATAAGATAAAAACAATTAAAGACCCTGACAAACTTTTGTTTATGTGGATTACAGCTATCAGTATTTACTGTGGTAGAAATTAACACAGAATTTAAAAAAGAAAATAAACACATTGCATTTTAATATAAATATTTTCATGAAAAAATGCTTTTTAAAAACAGAAAATTAGAAGTGACATTATTTTACATTTTTATGAATCTTTTTACTATCCTGATTACTAGAAGACAGCTGGACCCACATTTATTTCTGCTTTCAAAATCTTAAATATGTAAAATTTCACTGTATACTTCTGAGAGAATGACAGTGAAAATGACAAATAACATCGTAGTACTATTTTTAAAATAGATTAGACCTTACTTGCCCTCAGAAAGGATCTAGGGAATCTGAGGAGTTCCTGGACCACACCTAGAGAACCAGTGTTTGAACAGGTTTCAAATTCTCCAGAGAAGGCTCTCCTGCCTAGAATGCTGGCTGTCAGCATTGTAGAACTCAGAGTGAGGAAGAAAGCTGTAAACTTTCATTTTATTCCTGAGTTATTAGTATGGTATTCTGTCATCAGCAGTGCCTGGTATCTCTCAGACCAGTCCAAGAACCTTGTGTTTTTCTGTCCAGTTTCCTGTGCAAAGTATAAGAGTTGCAGAGAGTCTAGTTATTATTAAAACATATTTTCAATCAGTCCTGCTGTTTTAAGCTTTACCATCAACTTGCCCTCCAAAAATACCAGATACTCTTAATTCTAGAGTCTTCTAGGGGGTGTGTTGTGGAAATTGTGTTGTTTTTCACTTTTCACCATTCTGTGCAAATTCAGCTTTTTTGGATCTGCTGTTAGTACCCAACTTCCATTGGCTTTCTAGCTATCAAAATGTTCTTGCATTTGTCTCCTCTTTCTCCTTGTCCTTTCTATTTATGCCTAAAAGAAAAGAAAAAAAAACTTTGAAGGGTTTTTTTATTGTTGTTTGGAGACATAGTAGAGCGAAAACTGTGTATGTTCAAGGAACCGTCTTTAATTGGAAATCCCAGCAGTTCCATTTAAATGGATGCTTCTTTATTATTTATTTACATTTTGTGATAGTGCATTATTTTCATGTGGTAAATGCACATTCTTAGGGCTTACCTCTCTGATCAGATAATCCTCTTATATTGAGAGTGATTCTGGTGACATTATCCAGTACCTAGAGAGCCTGAACAGATGTGAGATTGCCACTGCTGAAGCAGTGATCACTAGTTCAGTAAATTCAAAGTTCCTGAGGCCTCTTGATGTTAGTCTTATTGGCAGAGAACAGACTATCAGTCTGTTATTCTCATCAGGTCCTATAAAGAACCACGTACAAATACCACTGTCTCTTCTGATGAAAGATTATTTTACTGATTTTAGAGTTTCTTTGAGATACTTTGAGAATACAACAGATATATATGGCTCTTAGAATCAATAGAAATGGGAGGGAATTAGGATTCTGATCCTCCTAAAACAGTCATTTTTAAGCTTTAGTGTATTAGAATCATCTTAAATCTCACTGCTGGACCCTGTTCTCAGTAGATCTGGTGTAGGATTCAAGAATTCAAATTTCTTGCAAGTTTCTTATGGTCTGGGAATCTCACTTGGAGAACTACAGCTCTAAGAGCTAACTACACCCTTGAAACTTCCCCAAAGAAGGAATTTAATGAAAGCATGGTTAGTGTTTAACATAGAGTTATTTCTATTGGAGTAGGCAAACTCTTTAGATAAAATTTTAACATAGAGAACAGATCAGTGAGTATGAATAAAACAAATATCACATGTAGGTGAAATCTGAAATGTCTTACATGCTCTGAACAGCACAGGTTTATAATGGCTTTTTCTGGTTTTCCATGCTTTATGAGAGTCAGTAAGGAAACAATTGAGAGCTAGACCATATAGGGAATGTAAGTGAATACACAGAAATTCCATTGCACTTTAGAAATACAACGACATTAAAAATCATCTTGTCTAGTTCTTTATTTTATAAACACCAAAACAATTATCTCTGACACTTTTTTCCTATTAAATTCTTCAGTGACCTTTTTTTTTTTTTGAATAATTACGATTTGTGAAAACATATAGTCCACATAATTAAGATAGTAGGGGGAAAAAAGTAAGGTTGAGAGACTAAGATTGAACTGTTTTTTAAAAGGGAATATCAAAATTTAGTGTTGCATTTTCGGAGGCTTTTGTGATTGTTCAGCCCTGTATACAGCTTCTCTCTGATGTTATGACTTGAAGTTGTTGAGTTCAAGCACACTTTGACCCTTATGATTGAAAAAAAAAAAAAAGGGTTAAGAGTGATCCTTTTAGACTCTGCTCAATTTACCATTGGCCAAACTGTGCTTTCTCAAGCCCCCTCACAGTGTACAGGGAGGGTTATGTGTAGCCTTAGCTCCACCTAAGGTAGCCCATGCGAGAGTCCTTCAGAGCAGAGTCCTAACACCTGGCTCGCAGCCACTTTCCAGCCTCTTCCTCCCATGGATCCAAAGTTTAACTCTACTTCTCTCAAGTTTTTTTTTTTTTTTTTCTCACAAGGCTACATTGCCGAAATGTCTGTTTTTATGCAGGCTTTCATTTTGCACTCCTTTTTCTAATTATCCTCTACAGGAGTGATATACCATCTCACATACTAAAGCTAAAATTTTCATAGTTTTGAAAAGAATGATGGGTGTTATCTGAGTATAATATATTTCATGCAACAAAAACTCATGGGTGGGAAGGTTAACCTCTTTGGTTAAATGTTCTGTATATGTAGTATACAGAACTGATGTTTTTCTCATTTTACACATTGCAGTCAAGAATAGTCAGCTAAGTTGTTGAATTAGGAAAATTGTCCCTTTTCAGTCAAGGAGGGGAGTTTGTTCTGAATTAGACTATAGTTAAGTTACTTGTGTGACTGTTTTAGTGTTTTTATATATCCTTTTCCTCTTTCTCAACAAATCGTTTTCTTCTTATATACAACCTTTGTGGTATTATATCTTCATAATATGCTTTATACGTTTACTTTAGCAAGCCACTTTGCTATATTCAGTAATCAAAACATTATCTCACTTAAACTTTTATCTGAAGATCTCAAAAAACTTTAGCCATAATTATACCTCCTTGTAAAAATAATTATCTGGCCATTGGTTAAGGTGGAGAGATCAAGAAATTATCTAGAGACCTTCTCACGAGTGCAGAGATCAATCAGCAGCTGTAGTCCTTCTGATCACCTGCAACAACCTTAAGCCTTCATTCCTGTAACAACAAAGCATTTCCTAGGGTTTAGGCCCTAGATCTCTATTTCTAAATACTTTAATTCTCAAGAGAGTTTACCTTTACAGTTTGAATTGTCACTTGTAGCATATGACACCTAATATATAGCATTTACACCCTTGAGGAGACTATTGTTAAGATATCTGGAAGGTTCCTCACATGTGGTGAATTACACTTTGGGCAAAGCACTGATTTGAACATTAAATGTTCAAGGCTGATGGGGTAGCCTCTTAAGTAATAGTGATATTGGCAGCCCACCCACTGCCCACATAACACCGCAGCTTTTTTATTTTTTACTTGTCCCATATATAAGTGATAGAAACACTCTTGTGAAACACCAGTTGATGTTACTTTCGATGGAATGAAGACGTCTAAGAAAATGATCATTCCTAGTCTGAAAATTAGAAATTTTGTAAGGGAAATTGTTCTACATGACAGCTCTTCCACAAGTTTGTTGCCCAGATGTTACTGGTCTTATGGAGACTGAATAAAAAGAAGTATTTTATGAGATGCTTCTTGAAAAACACATCCTGTGGCCAGCCAATTACTTTGGATACAATGGATTAACTGATTCCTTCATAGCAAGATTTCAAAGCAATATTTGATATATTGATGTGTATACTTAATTTCTTTTTAAATCTTTTTTAATTGACATATATTAGTTTAAGGTATGCAACATAATGATTTCATATATGTATGTACTGCATAATAATAAGTCTAGTTAACATACATCACCACACAGTTACCTGTTTTTTCTTGTGATGAGCACTTTTAAGATCTCTTAGCAATGTTAGCAACATTCAATAAAGTATGATTAATTGTAATTATATCTCAGGGCTTATTTATTTTATAACTGGGTGTTTGTAACTTTTCACCTCCTTCACCCACTTCACTCACTCTCCCACGCCATGACTCTGGCAACTACCAATCTGTTCTCCCTATCTATGAGGTTTGTTTTTGCTTTTTTCCATGTATAAATGAGATCATATGGTATTGTCTTTCTTTGTCTTATTTTACTTAGTATAGTGACTGTAAGGTCCATCCACATTGTCACAAATGGCAGGATTTCCTTTTTATGGCTGAGTAGTATTCCATTGTATGTGTGCTTTATATAAATGAACACACACACACACCATGTTTTCTTTATTCATTCATCTATCAGTGAACACTAAGGTTGTTTCCATGTCTTGGCTGTTGTAAATAATGTGACAATGAATATAGGGGTGCACATAGCTATTCAAGTTAGTGTTTTTTTGTTTTTGTTTTTGTTTTTTGGGATAAATACCTAGAAGTGAATTGCTGGATCATATAGTAGTTCTGTTTTAAATTATTTGAGGAATCTCTGTACTGTTTTCTGTAGTGGCTTTACTGATTTACATTTCCACCAATAGTGCACAAGGGTTTTCTTCACATCCTGGCCAACTGTCAGTCGTTCTGACAGATGTGAGATATCTCTTTGTGGTTGTTTTGCTTTTCCCTGATGATTAGTGATGCTGAGCACACTTTCATGTATCTGTCGGCATTCTGTATGTTTTCATTAGAAAAATGTCTATTTAGATCCTTTGCCCATTTAATCAAATTCTTTGGTTTTTGCTATTGAAATCAATTAGTTCTTTATATATTTTGGATTTTAACCTTTTATTACCTTTTCGTTTTGTTGATTGTTTCCTTTTGTGCTAAAGTTTTTCATTTTATTTAGTCACACTTGTTTTTGCTGCTTTTACTTTAGTGTCAGATTCAAAAAATTATTGCTAAGACCTATGTCAAGGAGCTTACCACATATGCTTTCTGGCAGTTTTACGGTTTCAGGTCTTACATTTACGTCTCTAATTCAGTTTAAGTTAATTTTTATATATGGTGTAGGATAGTGGTTTAATTTCATTTCTTTGCATGTGGCTGTCCAGTTTTCCAAGCACCATTTACTAAAACAACGGTCCTTTCCCATTGTATATTTTTGGCTCTATTTCGTTAATTAATTGAGCTTATATTCATGGGTCTTTTGGGGGCTCTCTGTTCTGTTCCATGTGTCTATTTTTATGCCAGTAAGTACCATACCGTTTTGATTACCGTAACTTTGTAATATAGTTTGAAATCAGGATTTGCGATGCTTACTGCTTTGTTCTTTTATCTCAAGATTGCTTTGGCTATTTAAGGTCTTGTGATTCCATTGTTCTATTTTTGTAAAAAATACCATTGGAATTTTAAAAGGGATTGTATTGAATCTGTAGATTGGTTTGGGTAGTATGGCTGTTTTAACAATATTAATTCATCCAATCCATGAGCATGAAATATCTTTTATGTCTTCTTTGATTTCTTTCATCAGTGTCTTATATAGATTTTTCACCTCTTTGGTTAAATTTATTCCTCAGTATTTTATTCTTTTTGATGCAATTGTAAATGGGATTATTTTCTTAATTTCTCTTTTTGATAGTTATTAGTGGATAGAAACAATTGATTTTTGTACATTGATTTTGTATCTTGAAACTTCAGTGAATTTGTTCTAATTGTTTTGCTGTGGAGTGTTTAGGGTTTTGTATACACAATATGTGTCATCTGCAAATAGCTAGTTTTACTTCTGCCTTGTGGATATGTGGATACGATTCCTTTTTTTTTTTTCCTTGTCTAATTGCTCCAACAAAACATCCAGTATTGTGGTTAATACAAGTGGTGGGAGTAGACATCTTTGTCTTGTTCCTGATCTTAGAGGAAAAGCTTTCAGCTTTTTTACTGTTGAGTGTGATGTTAGCTGTGGGCTTGTCATATATAGTCTTCATTATGTTGAAATACGTTGAGTTTTTGTATCATAAACGTATGTTGAATTTTGTCAAAAGCTTTTTCTGTATTTGTTGAGATATGATTTTTATCCTTCATTTTGTTAACATGGTATATTTCATTGATTGATTTACAAATGTTGAACCATCCTTGCATTTCTAGAATAAATCCCACTTGATCATGGTGAGTGATCTTTTTGATATATTGTTGAATTTGGTTTGGTAATATTTTGTTGAGAATTTTTGCTCTGTGTCCCTCATAGATACTGGCCTATAGTTTTCTTTTCTTTTGCTGTTTTTCTCTGGTTTGGCTGATAATGCTGGCTTTGTCAAATGAGTTTGCAAGTGTTCTCACCTCTTCTTTTTTTAAAAAAAGTTTGAGAAGGATTGGTATTGATCCTCTTTTTAAATGTTTGGTAGACTACCTGTGAAGCTGTCTGGTCCTGGACTTTTATTTGTTGGGAGGTTTTTGATTACTAATGGTAATTGGTCTGTTCACATATTCTATTTTGTGATTCAGAATTGGTAGGTTTCTAGGAATTTATTCATTTATTTTAGGTTGTCCAATTTGTTGATATATAATTGTTCACAGTCGTCTTAGGGTACTTTGTATTTCTGTGATATTAGTTGTAACGTTTTCTCTTTCTGATCTTGAGTGCCCTCTCTCTTCCCTTCCCTCCTCATGTCAGTCTAGCAAAAGGTTTGTTTCACTTTTTAACAAATAGCTCTGGATTTCATTGATCTTGTCCATGGTCTTTTAAATCACTTTTCTATATTTCTGCTCTGGTCTTTGTTATTTCCTTCTTTCAACTAATTTTGGCCTTCCTTTGTTCTTTTTCTAATCCTTAGAGGTATAAAGTTAGGTTGTTTATTTGAGATTTTTCTTTTTGGTGTAGTCATTTATCACTAATGACTTCCTTCTTAGAACTCCTTTTGCTGCTGCCCGTTAAGTTTTGGCATGTATTTCCACTTTCATTTGTCGCAAAGTATTTTTTATTATTTTTTCTTTGACACATTGTTTGTTCAATAGCATGTTAATTGCCACATATTTTGAATTTTCCAGTTTTCTTGTACTTGATTTCAGATTCATATTGTGATTAGAAAGATGCTTGATATTTTATTCTTAAATTTATTACGACTTGTTTTTTTGGCCTAACATATGATCTATCTAGGAGAATGTTCCATTTGTGCTTGAGAAAAATGTATATTTTTTTTCTTCTGGATGAAACATTCTCTGTCAGTCTGTTAAGTTCATCTGGTAGAACATGTAGTTTAAAGTTAATGTTTTCTGTCTAGAGCTATCTGTTTCTGAAAGTGAGTATTAAAGTTCCCAACTATTATTGTGTTTCTGTGTATTTCTGCCTTCAATTTATCATTTGCTTTATATAGTTATATGCATCGATATTTACAAATGTTATATTTTCTTGTCGGATTGACCCCTTTATTATCACCTAATGACCTTCTTTGTCTCTTATTACAGTCTTTGTCTTAAAATTTATTTTATCTTAGATACAAATATGGCTATCCCAGCCTTATTTTGGTTTCAGTTAACATGGAATTTTTTTTCCCATGGCTATACTTTCAGCCTTTGTATGTCCTTATAGCTGAAGTAATTCTCTTGTAGACAGCATACAGATGGGTCTTGTTTTTGCTTTTTTCATCTATTCAGTCATTTTGTGTCTTTTGATTGGAGGTATTAATTATCGATGGGTTTGTACTTCTGTTTTGTGAATTTTTTTTGGCTGTTTTGTAATTCCTTTATTCCTGTGCTCTTCCTTTGAGATTTGATGATTTTCTGTAGTAGTATGCTTAGATTATCTTTTGTGTATCTCCTACAGGTTTTTTCTCTGTGGTTACCAAGAAGCTTACATAAAACAACTTGTAAATCTGTTTTAAGTTGGTAAGTTTGAATGCATGCTGATACTCTACATTTTTACTCTCCTCCACACATTTTATGTTTTGACTTATAGGTTTTTATTTTAT
>PVKZ01005135.1:0-60307 GCA_004027375.1 Macroglossus sobrinus
TTCTAATAAAATGTAATTATTCAAATTAAACATTTAGTCAAATATTTTTTTAAATCAAGAGGAAATACTAACAAACAATCAATATTGAAAATAAGTTAAAGACAAGAAGAGAAACAGATTTTTAAAAGCTGAGATAAGTACATAAGTTATATGTATCCTTTTATTATTATCACTGTTATTATGCATATCAAGTTAAAGATGCCTAAATCTGACAGATAAAAATTTTTAAAAAATAATTTAGATAGAATTTTAAGTTTATACTATAATTATCTTTTCATAATTGTACTTGATTTCATAATTAATGACATGAAAATACTATCATAACTTTAATTCCATGGTTTCTTTGAAACATTACATTACATTTGATTAAGCTCTGTATTAGTATCATAGCCAATATGAACTTAAACATAATCCATAAGGAAGCATGGTATCTAATATTATGATACTGTTGTTTGTTAGATGGATAATTATACAAAGCTTGAAAAATGTAAGTTCAATGTTTAAAATTGGATATATTATTTTATAGGAAATTTATAATCATTGATGATCAATAGTGTAAACATTTACCAAGATGTTTCTATAGATGTTAATTTTAGAGTTTTTTCATAACTGTTAAATTGATATTTTAAATGATGAATTTACTGTACTCTCTCTGGAGGTTATAAAGTGCATATATCTTATATTTTTATTATTCAGGATAGCCAAGTCTTGGAAACAACTGAAATGTCCTTCGATAGATGATTGGCTAAAGAATATATGGCACATGTATACAATGAAATGACAGCCATCCATAAGAAAAGGTAAAATACTGCCATTTGCAAAAATATGGATGGACCTTGAGATAATCATGCTAAGCGATATAAGCCCGACAGAAAAAGTTGAGAATCATATTATTTCACTCTTGTGGGTTGTAAAACTGAAAGAAAAAAAAAGAACAAGACAAACCAATACTGATAGAAACAGACAACAGTTTAGGGGTTACTAGAAAGAAAGGGGCATAATAGAAAAGGGTAAAGGAGCTCAAATATATGGTGATGGAAGATTTGACTTTAGGTGGTAAGCACAGATACAATATGTACATAATGTATTATTGCATTGTACACTTGAAACCTATGTAATCTTATTAACCAATAAATATATATTATTTATGGCAGTTTCCATTACTTCATAAGGTATTTATATATTTGTTTCACTTTGTGTACTTGGTAATGTGTGAGAAGTGTTTGCAAACATAAACGGTTGAGTTGTATCATTAAAATTATTAGACTATGATACTTTAGTTCCGAATAATTCAAATGAGATGAATTAGCAGGACATCATAATGAAAAGAAATAACAACTTAACATTAGTGTGCCAGAAGCACCATTATCAGTGTCTTCTGTGAATTTTGTGGTATTAGAAATGTCATTTAGGAATGACTTTTTGATTTAAGTGATTGCCATTGTTTCAGAAAAAATAAAGTACAATAAGTATTTACTCCAGTGCATATTGTAGCATAAATAACCACCAATAAAAAAGTCTATTATTTTTATCTTCTAGGTAATATAGCAACATTATATATTGAGATTGAGGATGGAAATAATCATCCTCCAGTGTTTCAGAAAAATTTCCTCATTGGACATGTTTCTGAAGATGCAGGAAATGTTTGCTTCTGTGCTAAGAGTTAAGGCACAAGCAAGTTTATTAAGATACTAAACTGAAGTGATAGCGAATGGCTTAAAATTTGTAGATAAAATATAACCATGTTGTTCAGTTTAACTGAGTGTATATTCCTATTTAAACAAAATCACAAACATGGAGATGTGTGAATTTAATTAGCAAACTAAATGCAGGTTCATTATGAGGTGAATACTAAGCAAATTTCTGGACTTCATTTTTACTACAAAAATCAGAACAAATTATATAATGTGTTACACTGAAGAAGAGATTTAAAATGTGTTTTCCTCATAGATTTGTATGCTTCTAATAGATTTCATTTAGAGTAACTCCAAAGACTTTCACATCGACATTTCTAGTGACAAATATAAAGTTGCCATTTTCTAATGAAAGAAAAAATGTAATAAGTTCTGAAATTATTTTTCTGCAATAATATTAAAAATTCAAAATGCTAACTAAGTAAATGTTTAAAAAACACTACCGATTTTAGTATTTTCTTAAAATTTTTAAATCTTGGATATATCAGGAAAGATTGCAAATCAACAGAATTAAAGAAAAATATTCCAAGACTATTGTTGCTAATTTTCCATTTTTCCTAATTTGCTAATATGAACTAAGTTTATGAATTTTAAAGTTGCAATGATTTTATTACTAAAAAATGAATTTATAAATCTTACTCGCATTTGGAGTAAAAGTTTAGAAATTAGAACATTTTATATTCTCTGTTACAGTGATATTCTAAAACTATTCCAATATTTTTATGAAAATAGCTATTGACATATATGCATAAAACCTAAATTTCCCTGGGCAAAACCAGCTATTGATTGCCTATAGTTTTACACTTAAACATTTGACTTTCTTTCCCTATTACCAGATCTCTTCTCACATGTAGTTTTTTAATGTGTGCAAAAGAGCTGGTCACAGTGCCAATTACTAAATTCTGGTATGAATGACCAGTTATAACTAAAAGTGGTCCATAAATTTAAATCAATCACATTATATATAAATATATGTGTGTCTCACATTACAATTTATAATACTTTTGGGAGATAATTTTTATCTTATTTTATGTTTTAGTCTCATTGATGTTTAATGGATTCAGTTCATTTATTTAATCAGTAAATATTTTTGAGTATTTAAAGTGTGCACTGTTCTAGAAGTTGGACATCACAATCAAACAAATAAAAAATTACCACCCTATCAATACAAACTATGGAAATACACAAATAGTATATCAAGAAAATTAGGGACTATTTAGTACAAATTTATGTGATCAAGGGAAAGACTTATGGATTACTAGATATGAATCATTCTAAGCATTCCAGTATAAAGTCTCTGAAGCTAGAAGGAGCTTGGTGGTCAGTGTGACTGAAACACTGGTAGAAAGTGCAATTGGAACTATAGTCCATGACTACAATATGAGATTTATTCTAGAAATTTTATAATAAATGTGTTGGTTTTGTCCAGAGGGGTAACATAATCCAATCTCATAGAATTAGTCTAGATTTAATGCAGGATTAGAAGTGGGGGTGAGTAAATGTTATTAGACAGAAGTAGAACAGAGCATAATGCATTACTTTTCAGGTAAGAATTGGTGATAAGAGAGTCAAAAGACAGCCAAAAGGATTTGCTGATGGATTATACATGGTACATTAGAGAAAATAAAAAATGACTCTTGATTTGTTCATACTGAACATTTCTCTTCCCAGGTATGGTGGTGGCAGAAATCAAGAGTTTATTTTTGTAGATTTTATGTTTGTGAAGCCTTTCCAATATGAAAGTTTAGGTCTTGGCATGGCATTCACAGGTTCTTATCTAGGTTCAGAAAAGAAATCATGAGTTCAGGATGAAATCACCTAGAAAATGGATGAAGTTAGAAAAATCCAAAGACTATTTTCTGGTTACTCAACACTTAGAAATCAGGAAGAGGATTCATGAAAGGAGAATGAGAATTCACTTTCATGTGATAGCAGAAATACTAGGAAAATGTAGAATTTGTGTACTATGTAAAGAACAAGATTCATAATGGAAGGGAGTGATCAACTGTCACCTGCTGCTGTAAATAGAATGTCCCTGTGGCTTTTTACATGATCACTTATGATAATAAAAGTATACTGCAGTGAGAAAAACACCAATAAGCCAAATGCTAAATTCTACCATTACTAAAGTTATCATTAAGGGAATCTGTAGGTGACTATAGCAAGAGACTTTAGTGGGTGATAAATTCAGATGATGGCATTTACGTCAGAGGAATTGGGAAAGGTGGCAAAGGAGATAAAATAATATACTAGAAGAAATTCAGAGACAGAAATATACCTACTATCCATCTATCCCTAGCCAAGATCTGTGCTACGTAAAGTATGGGAGCAACTATTTGAGATAGCAGTGTCTTGTAATGGATAGAGGTGCAAGGTGGTAAGAATCAGAAAGTAATATGAATAGGTAAGGTTGAATATTTAGGAGATATTGCCAATGATGGAATACAATTTCCAGAAGGTCTTGGAGAAAGTTTTTTGCTGAAGGTAAAGGTGAGGTGAAAAACTGAATCATATTTGGATGTTTAAAGAGCTACATGGGAAGAAGCATCTGGGTGGTGAGAGATGTCTTAGAGTGAACACCTAGATTTCTTGTGATAAATAAACACAATGGGATTTATTGTTTCTCTAGGACTAGTGAGAACTCTCCAGACATTCCTCCTCTCAATCTATCAGTTGTTATTTATTCAGGGTAGAGAAATGGGTGTTTCTCAAGAAACCACTTTCATGCACTGTAGTATTCTACATAAGTTGGGAGAGAGAGAGAGAGAGAGAGAGAGAGAGAGAGAGAGAGAGAGAGAGAGAGAGAGAGAGAGATAAAAATTTTAGCACTCTATTGAAGCAAGTATATGTTATAATATGTAATTCAATCAGAAAGCACAATCTGTGGATTCCAAAGAAGGAGACATTACACTAAAGGGTGGTTAGAATTCCTCAGTGAATCTTGTTTTTTAATGTAGTTTATTTTATTATTAGATTCAAGTAAACAGGACATTAGTTAGACATGTACATAGTTTATAAAATGATCTCCCCAATTTCTCTACCTTCCCTCTGACTCTACACATAGCTACTATATTATTACTGACTACATTCCCTATGCCGTGCTCCCCTAACCCATGACTATCAAATAATATTTTGTTCTTCTTTAAGACTTCACTGCATTTTCCCAGGTCCCAAGGCATCACCAAATTATTCTCTATATTTATGAGTTCGTTTTCAATTAGTTTGCTTCTATTGTTCCTTAGATTCTGTATATAAGTCAAACATATGGTATTTCTCTTTCTCTTTCTGGCATATTTTGTTCAGCATAATGTCCTCAGTGAATCTTAAATGAAGATGATTGTCTAAGCAGAGAAACCCAGATGAAACAAAGTACAAAGTGTGTTTGTGGAACAGTGATAAAAGGCAGGTACTTTGGGAGGGGGTGGTAGTAATAAATCTTTCAATGGTGAACATTTTCAATTGCTGTTTTTAGCCTAGAAGCCTGAAATATTCCTCTATTCCAAATAAGGCAAAGCGAAAGTGAGTTAAGTAATTCTCAACTCATACTTAGAGCAGCAAAAATCTTATTGGAAATGACCCTGAATCAGGGCCAACCAAGCTCTGGTGCTTTATGAAAAGATGATTTAAAAACTAAGGAGAAGCCCAGGTTTCTTAGAGGCTTTTCTACCAAAGGCTATATAATATTCGTTTAATGTAGTATTTAATGTGCCATACATGTAAATTTTTAGTTCATCATGAAATACATATTCATTAATATTAAATAAGAAATTGTGTTATATGCAGAAAAAAGAAGATAAAAACAGAATTGACCAAGAAAGATGAGACTATAAAACTATAAAACTATACTTACTAGCTTAAACTATGGAGAGTGGATTAAGAGCATTACTGAAAATATGTTAGAGAAAGATAATACAATGTAAGTATTACTGAAAGTAATAGTAAAGTCACATATATATATTTCAGAAATGGTATATCAAATGTGCTTAGAGACTGTCAAAAGTTAATTTTAGAAAATATATATTGGGTCCTTAGTATGTGGCAAAAATACAGAGAAAAACAAACGAGACTGTCTACCTGCTCTTAAAGAAATGACATTCTAGTAAACTAGACCAAAAATAAAAAGTAAATAAATAAGACTCTTATACTGACAAGTAGGAATTTAGTTTCTGACTCAAAAATGTGAATGTTCACATCATGTTAAAGTAATTCTTGGAGGGTGTCAAAAGGACATAGAACAAAAGAATTAATTTGGGAATACCTCCTCTATTTACCATGGACTCAGGCTGATAACTTACATCTAGATCCAACAAATTGATTTTCATTGATCACAAGCAATCAGTCATTTTAACTGCAAAATAAGGAGAAAAAATTAAGTGGTAATTTCTCTATTCAGCCTTTAATAGAAGAATTAATATCAGCTAAAAATATAGCTCTTAGTATATACCCAAAAGAATTAAAAGCAAGGACTTCAACAAGTATTACTCATGGCCTTATTATTCACAGTAACTTACAATGTTGAAACAACCATTTACAGATGAATGAGTGAACAAAATGTGGTATATATATATACAATGGAAGAGTATTTAGTCTTAAAAAAAAGTGTCTACTAAGTGAAAGAAGCCAGACACGGGACTAATATTATATAGTGTGAGTGTCCTAGAGTATTCCAACTCATAGAGACAGAAAATAGAATGGTCACTAGAGGCTATGAGGAGGGTGGATTGAGGAGTTATTCCTTAATGATCACAGAGTTTCATTTTCAGAAGATGAAAAAGTACTAGATAAAAGTGGTGGTGACGGTTTCATAACAGTGTATATGCACTTAATGTAACTGAATTGCACACTTTAAATGGTTAAAATGGTAACTTTTATATAACTTTTATATTATAGTACAGTCAAAGAAAAATACCAGCCTTAAGGAAGAATATCATCACTATTATTAGAACATGAATACCGTAATTTTAAAAGCTATTATTCTTCAGTGGTATACATTTTTTCTAATTTGGTTTAAATGTGAATCTCATAATCACATTCAGAAGCAAAGATTTGTATAACTGTCTTTATATTTCTTGATTATAAACTATGGTTTTTTAACATTTATTCCTCAACACATCATCAGTGATATTGGTATGCATCGATATTGCAACAGTTTGGCAGTGATGCTCAGTTTGAGGCTATATCTCCATTTCTCAGCCTGCAAGAAGTATATGTCAGAATCCCCCAGAAGATTTTGATTTCCCCTTCTTTGCAGGCAGGCCATTACTTGAATAACACTAACTGAAGTCTCTTATTCAAATAAAACATGATTGATAGATTTGGTTACATCAGAATAACTGACCACTGTGACAAAGATGCTATAAATGATTAAAGGACAAGCAATAAGCTAAGGCAAATATTTACCACATATTGTTTTTCACTCAGAGGAACAATGTCCAGAACATAGAAAGAATTTTTGAAAGTGACTCTGACCAACATAAACAAAACTAAAAATTCATTTATATTTGTCATATTATTAATATTTTTCTGTGTGAGATAAAGAAGATTAAACCTAACTTTTGAGCATTAGCTTTTTTGTTCCTCTCAGGCCTTTGAGAACTATTAATCAATATATATTTCTTATTAATAGCAATAATTGCCATTTATTCACCTTTATTACATTTTGAGATCTGTAAAAATTCATTTACTTATTTTAACCTACTGAATTTATTTAAATAAATATGCAAACAAAGAAACAAACAAATAAAACATTTATTACAAGATAGGTGCAACTATTACTAATCATATTGTTGCAAAAATGAAGATTAATAAGGTTAGGTAACTTTCCAAGTACCACTCAGCCTTGAAGATTGAATTTAAAGTTATATTTACCTAAGTTCAAGGACTTTTCTTGTAATATCTATGCCATTTGTCACTTCTCATGAGAAGGGAAGATTGGAATCTTATCAGAAGTAGAATGTTGGCACAAAAATAACAGAACATACTAAGGTTCTATGAAAAATTAAGAAAAAATTATCAAGGCAACTAAAATGTATTCAAATTGAGATGTGCTATGTAAATTATGATTCCCTCTATTCAGGTAATAAGTCAGATCTGGTTTTAGAAATAACTTTCCATTTCTTATCCAAGATTTGCAGCAGATTTTTACATGTCATTTTAACTGCAACTATTGTCCTAATTTAAGGCCAATTCAAGGAGAGGCAAAACATGATAAGATTAATTTTTGAAATCTCTGAGTTGTTTTAGTAGTTAATGCAATAAGGAATAATCTCTCCTTTTACTAGTTGCAGATATAAAAACTCAGTGTCATAAAACTTGAATTAAAATGTTAATTTAATGTCTCCTAGAAGGCTATGAACATTGCATTCTTGATTGATTAAGAAGACATATTTAAATTTATGAACGAGAAAATAATATTTTTAAATAACATCAAGAAAGGAGGACTTCTCACTCACGAATCTCCATTGCTTAATGACATTTTCTAAGTAAGCATGAAATGGGGACAAGTGGTTTGAGGAGAGTACTACCACCACTGTTAGAGAATACAAATTGCCTTCATGGCAAAAGTATAGAAACATTCAAGGTTAACAATGCAGAGAGCAATAAAAAATTTGCTTCTTCATAGAGATAAGGGCTTCTGAGAGCTCCTAGTCCCCAGCCCTGGCCTGATGATGTGAGACAGGTGGAAGAAAAATAATTGCAGCACATTCATATGTTTCCTCAGTGTAGCATCTTTTACTAGGCCAGATTCACACCTGCCTCATGTCAAAAATGGTACTGATAGCAAACATTTACCTTATGCTTACACTGTTGGGGAGGTTGAATTCTTCCTCTACCCTTCCAGGTTATTTTTGCTGGTCTAAGAATTAAATTGACATGAAATAAATTAACAGAAAAAAATCAAATTTGATTCCATATATACATGAGGATGTCTCATAGTTATGGGACCTAAGGAAATGACCAAAGCAGACAGCTTTTGTACTTTTTAGAGGATGAAACGATATATTGATGAGGATTTGACAGGACAAAAAAATTTGGGTTTGTGTCCTCAATTTCCAAGGAATAAGTAGAATTTGGGTTTGGGATAGTCAATTAGTAAAAAGAACAAGGTTTGTTTTGACAGGCTTCTTAGCCTCAAATTCTCTATCTCTGCTGCAAAAGGTATTTCTCTTTCCTTTTAGTTCAGGGAAGGTACCTTCCATATGGGATATTTATTCTCTGCTTTCAGAGGGACATAGGGGTATCAGAGCACCCTTTTTGAACTGGCTGCTTTTCACATAATTTTAATTTAAAATATCAATATGCCACTTTGGCATATTTTAGTGGGTCCAACACTAAGCACCAATAATGCTGTACTAGGTTCTCTAAATAATTCTCAGGAAATTAACTCAGGAATTCCTCTCAAAAATCCCATGAGGTAGCTACTATGATTATTCTCAAGTTACAGATGAGAAAAATGAGTCAGAGAAACAACAAGTAACCTGCCCAAGGTGAGGCTAGGATTCATAGCCATGCACTCTGGCCTGGAAACTATGCTCTATAACTCCCAGATAGAGGAACACTGTTCAGGGAATCAAATCACTTGTGTTAAGGCCCAGACCTGCTCTTAATTCTCCATAGGATGCTGGATTTTATTACTCTGGGCCACTGTTGTCTTCTATTATGCAAATATTCCTTTAAAAGTAGGAGCCTTTGTACGTCTTTAAGCATTTCTCAGTCTGTATGTTATTTACCTTAGAAAAATAATGGCATGGAAAAAACAAGTGTCCTAAAAATACTACTATATTTGAGAGTTACATTTTCACCTTCAAAGAGTCTGGATTACTTAATTTTATAATCCAAAGCACCACTTATGTATCACAGATTTTGTGGTCTATGTCACTTGAAGCTAGTGCAATATTTTGTGACAATTTTCTTTCTAGTTGCTCTATATAATGGAGATAAAAACAAGTACGGTCTGAATTAAGATCTCATAAAATATTAACTTGTCCTCCTTTGCCAACTATGTAACACCCATATAAACACTTCTCATTGTTTCAAGAGAGTAGTATCTCTTTGGAGATCTCACTAATCATGGTTTTCTTCACAATTGCCATGCCATCTGACCTCCTATAGCTTGTACCTTGAACAAAGCAAATATGCATGGGTGCCTGAGAGTTCATTATTTTCTGGACTATGACCCTATAACTAAACTACAATGTGTAGTTCTAATTGAGTACTTAAACATGTTATACTGTTATCATATATCTGTGTGCCAATTTTCTCTGATAGAATCAAATTTCACCTGAGCAGATGTCATGTTACCCCATAAGCTTAACATGTCAAAGTGGTATTCTTTTCAAATTTTAAATATTCATTTATTTTTACATATAGTCATACCTTTTAATCAATATTTTTATGTAAAACTTGATTTAATTTTTATTTTCATATATAAAATATTCTTTCAATTAATTACTTGGGCCTGATCACAGCATTAAGAGTAACATGACCCATCATTTCCCTAGAAATGTCCCTTCTTGTCAAAATTAGGAGCTTAGATTTAATAATATCTTTGTGAAAGTTATGTGTCTATTCCAGTTTTTTCATTTATTTAACCCCACTGGAGAAAAAAAATGTCCAGAAAATTGATTTTGCTAACAACTGATATATTTTCCTTATGTGGTCACAGCCTATGTTCTACTTAATAATTAATGTTTTCCTTTGATCTGCTGGAGTCTCAGAGTTAAAGATTTGATTAAGCTGTGCAATTTTACAATATGAACGCAATATTCTTATGCATGTTTAAAAAAAAACTTTATGTGTATTTTGGAATTCTGTGATTCATATACAAACATATGATTACTAAATACTCTATTTCTAAGAGTCTGTGCTTTTTAAGCCTACATTTCCCCTTCTTTAATTTGAGTGTTGTGAGGTATTAGCACCAATTTCTGATATATATTTATCTTTATTGGTCTGAATAAGTACAAATTTCAGTGTTGTTGTTATTTGTATGAGTGGGCACACCCAAGTCTATTTTTGGAGGCACAAATAAATTATTCAGCTGAGATAATTTTGCATATTTAAGTTTTACACTATTTCTTTTACCCTTTTCCTTCTCTACGCAAATTAGACCTTTTATTATCATAGAAAAGAGCCCTAAACCATTTCATTCATATAGTAGAAATTCAATTTACACTTGTTAGTTTGAATGTGATTTAATTAAGAATGCCTTAATGTTTACTGTTTAAAATAGAAATAGGTCTATTTTTTTCCCAAGTTTACATATAACTAGAGAATGAAGAAAGTTCAGGATCTTAAAAGTAAATGAAAAGTGACTCACCTAACTGAAAATGTCCTTACAAGTAAAAAACTTGAGTACTTTTTTTGGTTTTAAGCCATTGACATGAGACATTAGAAAAAAACAGTTTATTTGTTGAATGGCAAAACCACTTTTTCTATCCTAAATTCACTGGTGGGCATATATTTCAAAGTCTGATCATATTTTAGAAACATTAGAAATTTATTTAAAATCTGGTAGTCTTTCAGATGATTAAATGTGTAATGATCCAGAGTATGATATGTAATATGATCTTTTGAGCCAAGCTTGAATTTTTGTAGATTTTTATATGTTATAGAGCAAAGGTAATTTTGAGTACTTTTCTAAACTATGTTTCAAGAACTGTATTTAGCATCATTTGGTAGAGATCTGTCTGAAATATTGACATTCAATTTAAAACTCTTGGAATTTTTAGGAATGGAGAACTGCCTTGCAAGACACAATCTCAAAGATAGTTTAGGCAAATAATGAATACTTCTGTCTGGAAATGTCCTGTGATTTATTCAACCTCTAGTTATCTTTGTGTTGAATTGACCTGATACTATAACACAAATCTAAGAAAAAATTATTAAAATGAGCCTTTAAAATTTTTTTCATACCTCTTTAAGTGTATTTTTATTTTGAATTGCTTATTTATATTGACTATAAGAATAAAATAGTAGATTTATTTAAAATGTATTATGAAGCAAAAATTCCAAATATACCATAAAAAGTAGGTAACTCTCCATTATTTCTAATTCATTTATATTAATGAAACTAGTGAGCCTGGAGAAAGGTTATGTATACAACAAGAATATAATTTCCATTGGTTAGTTCATAAGTCACACTGTGTATCGGAAAACTTCAAAGAGCTTTTAAATGGTGGTGGTGTTGTTGTTTTTGTTGTTTTTTAAAAAAGCAAAGACATATTTTGCTTCACCAAAGTACATTCTAATGAATAGGAAAAATAAAACTAAATGGATTAAGTAGATCCAGAAACTTGATTTGCTAACTAAACTAGTTTTTGTAAATTTAGAGCACTTTTCTATTTGTTTCATTTTATTTGTTCCCAGGATTTATTTCCTTGGATGATCATGGCTTTTGATGATCCAAGTAACATATAAAAAGACAAAGTACATGAAGTTGATAGTAATTTGGAATACTCTTTTATGACCTGAACACAATAGTTCCTAAGATATGCTAAAACCTTAATTTCAAAGATTTATGGAGTATATAAAGAACTATAGCACACTGGTGAATAAAAAAAAAGTCCTTAGAATAAAAATCAATCAACAGGAATAAGATTGGAATAGGCACAGATTAAAGAGGATTATATATATATATATATATATATATATATATATATATATATATATATATATATATACACACACACACACACACATATATATATATATTTACACAAATGTATATATACATATATATATGTGTGTGTTTCTGTGTGTGTGTGTGTGTGTGTGTGTGTGTAAGCATTCAACTTTATAAACTACTAAGGGATTTGTAAAATAGACCACAAGGAACCAACACATGTTCATCAGAAGGGTTAAAATAAAAAAGATAGACAAAACCAAATTCAAAACAACTGGAGTTCTCAGATATTGCTGATGAAATATAAACTAGTACTACATTTTGAAAAATATTTGGCATCTTCTGTTAAGTGTGAACATATGCACATCCCCTTACTCAGAATTTCTCCTAGGAATCAACAGTTCCTAGGATACATTAACCATAGTGTATTTGTGCAATAGAATTCTATAGAGTGATGGAAATGAATATGACTACATGCAATGATTTGGATGGTTCTTAGAAATATAATGTGAGCAAATTAATTCAGGAAAACAAATCCAAATTTTCTAAGTCAATTTATACCAAGTTCTTAAACAGAAGAAAGTAATTCAATCACAATAGTTGTTATTTTTAGTGGGAGACTGATAATGATCCATTCTTTGATCTAGATGCTAGTCAATTCCAGAGATATAATTTGAAAAATAAAATTGTCAAAATGATTATACAGCTCTAAATCTATAGAAACAAAAAGAAATTTATTCAACTTCTGGTAATTTAAGTTTTTCATGGAAGATATAATAAAATAATTTGGACAAAAGTAGAGGAGTTCATTTTTTGTTAGTTTTTTTAGTTGCTATTAAGTAGTTATCTATATTTAATGCTTGTTAAAATGATGTCATATAATTTTATTATGATTTCTAGCAAAGAAGAATGATTTGGGAGAATGGAGCATTTTATTATTGATAGCAGTGGCTGAGAGATGACAATCATGGTATGTTAGGTCTGAAAGATGGGGTTGAAATGGGGAATGCAAGTTAGGATGAACAAGCACATGAATTTAATTGGTTCTACATTTCAGAATCCAGAAATGTAATCCAGAGAATGGGTTTATGACCTGAAAATTGAGTGATCATGTTCACAGTTCAGAAACAGATTGATGAGTCTTGCAGGACACATGAGTACAGGCAGAGGCCTTACTATGGTATGTTAGGAAAAGAACAGTGTACCTTTCAGCTACAGAAAACCCTGGCAGTGAGCTGAGAACACACTTGCTGCAGGAGTGAGTAACATCTGAGCAGGGCATAGCCAGATGATAATGAGGCAACCACTTCGGAGAGAGAGGCTCTTTGCAGGTTTACTATTTTACATTAGAGCTAAAATTAGACCAAAGGGTGCAACACTAAAATAAACAAACAAACAAACAAACAAACACATAAATAGATAAATAAATAATAAAAAGAACATCTGTAGGTAAGAAATGAATTGTCACTCCTGCTTCTGTCAATTTCTAAGTGATCTCGAGAACTTTTTGTTTGATAGAATGTTGATTACAGTTTAATCAAATGTTATAAATACACTAAATCCCAAGATCACGAAGAAGAAGGTAATGGAAAAAATATAAAGACCATCAAAACAAAGTTTTAACATTTAAATCCATATCTCTCTCTTTTCCAAAAGCTTAATGGGGACGACAAATCTACATTTTTACCTTTTAACCACTACTGGACTGAATAACCTTGACCAAGTTTCTTATATTTCGTAGGAATTTGGTCTGCCACTGATGACAACACTAATTACTAAATTTCCTATGCATATAAATAAAAAAGTGCATATGAAGTCCTGAGTACAGTGTTTGGCTCCATGAAATCTCTCAATAAATATTCAGAGTCCTTGTTAGCTATTTTATCAGATTATTTTTTACCTATAAGATAATAATAATTTCAGACTTAAAAGTTCTAATTCAGCATGCACAGTGCAGATGTTATTAAAAATACCATTCTATTGAATGCTCAGATATCTTCTCATTGCTCCTGATACCAAGTTATAGACTTATCTTTCTAGAACTCACATTTTGTACCAATAGAGAATACTAAATTTTTCTCTTATTTTAATGGCAGAATAAGGAATATTTACAAAACTAACAGTTAATATGAGAAAAGTTTATTTATTATGTAATGACTGTGCAAATTCAATTTTTGAAATATCTTTTTACTAAAATCCTGTCCCATTGAGAAATAATCAGTATAACCACTTCAACTTAGCTGTGATGCTGACTCGATGCCCCTTTCCTCAATAGTTGACCAAAATGGTAGCGTTGTGGAGAAATGAACATCCTCATTGCAGACACTGGGTATTGAGAGACAACTATTCTCTGGGAATCGGATTAAAATAGAGCACTTGGGCCTCAGGCAGTCCCCCAAATTTGGATATTTATGCCCAATCAGAATTTTTCCTCTGTCTGCAACTCTGCTCTGCTTCCTCCCAAAGCAATCCTGAATCCAATAAGGAACATTCCAGGACGCTCTGACTCTGTGAGGCAAACCCTTGAAAGTAGTTTGAGGGAAAATGCTAGTCAAGGATTAGATTAGAATTCAGTTGCTGGAAGGTGAAATGGGCCTAGGGGATGGATTGTATGATGATGAGTGTTCCAGTTTCTTCCTGAGCACAGCTGACTCCTGGGAATTGCTTGTAGTTCAAGGCCGCCAACTAAAAATTCAGTGCACTTCGGACAACCATGTTCCCACAGTCGCCTGAAACTCACCAAAGTATTATGAAAAACAGGATGGGATGAAGCCTGTGGACACTTTGGAGCAAAGAAGTTCTGTACTCATTATTAAAAAGACACATGAGACAAACCACAAACAGGCCCTCCCCAGGCATCTGGGTCCTTGACCATTCTTTGTCCTCAGCAGGACTGCCTCCTTGGGCCCCAAAAGCCACACAGGGCTCCCACCTGTTAGCCACACGTGTTTTTAGTTCTGTTGGGGTTTCTTTCCCTATCCTGAGCAGGCCACAAATAATGAGCAGTGTGTACGCCCACCAGTGTATATGAGCATGTAGTGCATGAAGCTCCAACTGCATGATTCCAGGCTCTGGTGTGGGCAGAAGTCATTTAGGACAGAATTCCTGGATGAAATTCTTGGTCTGTTACAAATGGAGATCCTTATGGAAGCATGTATGGAGTCCTACTTTAATTGCTTTCAGGTCCATGAAGTCACGATCAGATAGTTGCACAACTCTTAATGTGTTCCCTGAAGAGTCAAGCCATCATCTGCCACCCGTCAAACTCTCACAATAGGTCTGAGATGATGACCTTTCCTTCTGAAATGCTTCATTCAGACCAGACCCAGTCCAATGCTTAAAGGCCTCCCTAGGGAAAAATATAAGAAACTCACACACTCTTCTGGACACTGATACACACAAAGGACACTTTATGCTCATGTGATGATTTACACTCACACTTTAGCAAAATATAAATGCCCACATCATTAGACACCTGAAAACATACCTGGGTATTCAAGATAATTTTTTCACAGGCAAACACATTTAGATGTTTAGGCAAGTTCACTAGTCTGGTTAGCCACACTCCTGCATCTTTCTTTATCTCTCTTTATCTGTCTGACAGTCTGTTTGTCTGTCTGTCTCTAACATACACACGCACACACACACTCACTCACAAACAAACATACAGAGTGGTATCTAATTTACTCAACATGGCGGTTCTTGGAACTCTGTTCTGCTGACATCTAAGGACGTGGTACAGCTATACATCTCCCAACGCAGAAAGAGCTGAGGAGGTAGGCCTTGGCTGTCCCTGTTTTACCCAGACAGAGAAAGACACCAATGTCAGGCCAGGATCTCAACCAGGTCCTTAATGGCATGGCCTGCTGCAGGTGCGGGCCTTCCTCACTATCCTGAGCACTCTTGCATGCCTTGAAAAAGGACCAAATGGAGTGTTGCAGGTGACAAGCTGGGGTCAGGACCTGTGATCCTGCTTTCTCCGCCACTTGCAAGGCTGAATGAGACATCACCAAATTCCATGTCACAAGAATCCAGTCCCTGACTACCACAAGCTGGCTGGGCATCTGGCCTGAAGGCAGGTTTTCTCCCAGAAACTGAGTACTTTGTCTAGCACAGCCCTTCTTTGGGAGCATGACTGTTTGTGGTATGAATGGGTGATAGAAAAAACTGCCCAGATTTTGGCTGGTAAACAGGTGGGGAGAGCAACATATACGTGGCTATCAGGAGGAGAAAGATGAAAGAATGGGAAAGAGAAGAATGTAGAATTACCTGCAAGGGTTAAAGTAACCTGAAGGAAAGTTGAAAGGAACTGAATTGCAGTGGGATGGGGCATTAAGGTGGAAGCTGAGTGCAGAAGACAAAGAGAATGAGGGAGTCAGGGAAAAGAACAGGGCTTGAGGATGATATTTAGAACAGGACAAGCATGGGGAGGGTAGAGTTCACAACCGGGTAGCATCAGTCTCATTCACAACAGCTATGATTTATTGAAAGCTAATTCTCCCTTCTAGGAAAGATAATTGCTCAACTCACCACAATCAAACCAGGGGCCCAGAGAGGCTAAATAGATGTCAACTTACCCCTGGCTGGCCAGATATCTATTCTGTGCTTTCACCTGCCTTATGCCTGGCCACTTTGAGATTACAGAAAAGCCAAGTGATGACAGGACAAGAAAAAAAGTAAAAGTTCCAGCTGGGAAAGTGCCTGGAGGAAATGGTGTCTTTTGGGCCCTTCTTTGTCAGCCCAGAGGTTTGGAGCGAAAGCATGAATATCAGAGCACCAGAAAGTCAGGGAATGGTGGAAACTGGAACCCAAATGGCCAAGCAGCCCACAGTTACCCCAGAGATTGGCCAGGTGCTGATTTCCCAGGTTGAGGCATGGCGATGACTCCCAGACCCTGTAACCTCAGGACATTTGTAGGCCTGGCACCCAGTTTGAAAAAGAGCACCTGGCCAGCTCCTGCCTCGGTCCTTTCTTGAGACTCTGATTCTACAGCCCTGATGGCATTGATGGTAGGAGGTCGGTGAGAAGTCCTGTGACAGTGCCCTCAGCAGAAGGCTGAATTCAACAGCCAAAGATGCATGTGTGTGTCCTGAAATTTAAATAAGTGCTCCGGATGCCTGCCTATAGCTGAGACTTGAGGCATACCAATCTGTGCTATGCTTCCCGCCACTACAGATTTACACCACCTCATCCCCAGACTTAACCTGGGCCAAAACGGAAGAAAATTGTCTGCGCTCTCCACTGGCTCCAGTGTTCCTGAAAATCTCATAAGATCCAAGAATAAAAATTTCTGCTTTGTCTCTTGCCAAAGGGCAGGCCCTTAGCAACCAGCCGACGCTGAGGCCAGACACTACTTCCTTGTATTAAACATTTTGTCCACTCAATTTGTGTATGCATGTGAAATTTTTCTACCCCAATGCCACAGGCTGACTTCTTGGGCCCAGTGGTTTATGTAGCCACGAGTCCTTAGCCCCAAAACGGGTGGTATCTGAACAGTCTTGAAAATTTCAGGGTTGTGTTTTCCTGGTTCTCTATCCACTGCCACTCACTGGATGTGCACTTTACATTAACAAGCTGTGACCCTGGCACTTTTGACCAATTCCCCAGTCTCCTAAGGGAATGAAAAGTTGTTGCTGAAAGCATCAGGGCCTTTGTGGCTTCACTTCCACATGGACGTAGGACAGATGCGAAAACTTTAAGAAGTAGAATGAGCAAAAGCGAATTCCTAGGTTCAATCAACTGTGTATGACCAGATCCTCAGGGTGAAGGGAGGACAATGGCTCAAGTTAAGTGATTAAGAACCAGAGTGACAGTCAACCAACAGGCAGCTGGTTCTGTGCACACCAAGGAGATGAGCCACAACCAGGACCATCCTCAGGCATCGGGACGCTGGACCATGCTTTGCCCTCAGGAGGACTAGGTCTCCTTGGGCCCAAAGTTTGTATGGGTCTCCCACCTTTGACCACAGGAGTTTCTCATTCTTATTTTTTTCTTGGGCAGACCACAAATCAGGAGCATGGTATGTGCCCACTGGAGGTTGTCAGTGTGTATTACATGAAACTTCAACTGCATGATCCTGGGCTGTGGCATGGACAGCGGTCCATTCAGGCAGAATGCCTGAATGAAGTTCATAGTCTGTCTGAAATAGAGAGATCCTTGATTGAAGCATGGATGGAATTCTACTTTAATTGGCATAAAGGATGCATTTGGAGCACCACAGAAACAGAAGCTTGCAGCATGAAAGGGCTTCAATTCAAAGCCATTGCCTCAAGCATTTTTCCCAGAGTGATCTACCTTCCTGAGTAAGCATATTGAGATCCTAGCATTAAGGCTCTAAGAATGTGTCAATGCCTCTTCATCAAGGGCTTTCAGAGACAATTTCAATTTCCATAAACATTTCACTACATACATTCTGGCATTTATGAGGAAACATATTACAATCACTTCCTCACCAGAAGGATTTCTCATCACATTCGCCTATGACACTACACACAAGACACAGTGGCTTCTCATTATCCTTGGAAAAGAGAATCTAAAGGACAGTTGTTAAAGAGCCACTACTACTAACTACAATGAAACTGTCCCTGTATTAGTACTGGTCCTGCAGGCTAGGCAAATAATATGTTTAAGAGCATGGTTCTCTAAAGTGTTTTTCACCTGATCTTTGGTACTAAAAATGTTCGCATCATAAACAGTGGTGCAGTTGTTTGACACAAGGTTGTAATTCACTCCAGTGAGAACACTTGAGCAAAGAGCTTAGTCAAAACAGAAATGTATTACAAACATTGCAGGTAAAATTGTAAACTCTTCCTTGACATTGACAATGTGCCACCTTTAACTTTATAGCCTACACCAATGCTAACAACAAATCTTTGACCTGACTTCAGATTACAAAATGCTGGAATGCATACACCTGTTTCCTTAAAACATGTTGTGGATTTTCTCTAAATTTTAAAGTTTTTCTGTCACTTTGTGATGGCAAAAAATGAACCATATCATTGAAATAACATATCTCCATGTTTATGACAACAATTTAAGGTCTCTTCAACATGTAAGCTCTATTTCAACCACATCAGCCTGAACCATCTTGGTAAGAATTTCCACCATAAAAACTGTATGTTTCCATAAATGCTTACTCACTTTGTGGTTGTGTAAAGAGTCCAAGGTTGCTTCACATATGGCAGATATTAACTTGCTACTTAGAGTAATACTGCAGAAAAATCAGATTATCTATTTATCACTTGGCATATATGATGTGTTTGGAAACATAAGTTTACAGTATGTAAGTGAAAAGTACAAATCCATTGCCTGAAGACTTACTCCTCAGAAATAACTAACTTCCTGAGTAAACAAACAGGATCCAGGCATTGCTTTTAACAGTGTGTCAGAGCCTCTTCAGAAACAACTTCGAGAGTCATTTTCAATTTCCATAGGCATTCCAAAATATATTTAATCTTCATCTATGGAACAGTGTAACTGAGGACACAGATTACAACCACATCTTCACCTGGAAACTTTCTCATCACATTTACCTGGGACACTACAAAGATGATCCATTGACTTCCCTTTATTTTTTGCCAACAAACACTGTGCAACTTATCTGGTAAACTTCCACTAATCTACACTAGAGAAAAGCTGCCATTGCATTAGTTTCTCTTCATGTAGTCTAAGCAGATGTTTTGTTCAGCAGCATGGATCTCTAAAGAGTATTTCTCCCCATTCTGTAGCTGAATTCCAGGTGCAAATAAGAAAGCTACAGATGTGTCAGCCTGGGGTGTTATTTCGCTGTGGTAAAAATTTTAGGAGAGAAGGTTTTTCTCAAATCAGAAATGGATAAATGAAGAACAAGTAAAAACTGTAACACTTCCTGCTACATTGTACATTGTGTGAGTGCTGCCTTAGACTTCACAGCATACACCTACAGTAGCATTGAATCATTTACTGCACTTCTGGCTTACCAAAGGCACATATTGCAAAACCTGTTTCTTTTACATGCGCTGCAATCTGCCTCTCACTTTTATAGTGTTTCCATATGCCCTTCATGGGGAATAAATGATCTACTTTATTGGAACACAATCCCAACTTGTTTATCAAAAATGTTTAAGTCCTCTTCAGCATATGGGATCCCTTCCGACCCATGGCAGCCCACTTCATATGAATTTTCTCTATGAAAACTGACAGTTTTCAATTATTGCTTTCATACTTGGTAGATGTTAGAAGAGTCCAAGGATACTTATATACAGCAGATGTCAAAACTACTTTTAGAGAAAAATGGCAGGCAAATCTAATGATAAATTTCACTTGGCATATCAGATGTCTTTGATGCACCTCAAAGAAACAGAAACTTGCTTTATGGAAATGGCTCAATTCAAAGACAAAGTTTCAAGCATTTTTGCTCACAGTTTTAAAATTTATGATGAAAATATTGAAATCTCAGCATTAATGCTCAAACGGTGCATCAGTGCCTCTTCGGAAATGGCTGTGGGAAACTGTTTCAACTTTTATATACATTCCACTACACACTTATTCTTCATCTATGGAATGGTGTTTATGAGAAAACACATTACAATCACTTTTTCCTTGGGACAATTTTACGTGGGACAATACAAAGAAGATGCAGTAGCTTCTGTTAATTTAGGCCAAGAAACAGTGTACAAGGGAGCTGGTAATGATCCACTACTATAAGCGACAGGAAAGCTGCCATTGCATTCGTATGTGTTCACATAGTCTAAGCAGATGGTTTGTTTGAGAGTAGGGATTTCTAAAAAGTATTGCTCCCCAGTAGATGTTACTGAAATCTTGGTATAGCATAAAGCTACAGTCAGGTAAGACTGGCTTTGTAGTTTCCCATGATCAAGAACATGGGGTCAAAGCTCTTTCTCAAATCAGAAATGTAGTCATACATGAAGTACAGATAAGAACTTTACACTTCCTTCTACATTGTTTGAGTGCCACTTAAGACTCCACAGGATACACCGATAATAGCTTTGAATCATTAACTGCACTTCTGACTTACCAAATGCACATATTCAAAAACCTGTTTCTTGACATGTCATGCAATCTTTCTCTCACTTTAATAGTGTCCTATGTCCAGTGCATGGAAAAAAAGAACTTTAGTATTGAAACATCACTCAATCTTGTTTATCACAACCATTTGAGTCCTCTTCAGCATTTGTGAACCCTTCCAACACAGGGCAACCTGAGCCTACTTTGTACGAATTTCCACTATGAAAAATGTCAGTTTTCACTAATCACATCTATTCTTTGCAGATGTTAGAAGAGTCCAAGGAAGCTTATACACAGCAGATATAAAATCTCCTCTTAGTGCAATGTGGCAGGCAAATCTGATGACAAACTGTCACTTGACATATACAATGCATTTGGAAACAGAAGTTTTCAGAGTGCAAGTGGCTCAATTCAAAGCCATTGCCTGAAGCCTTGTTTGTCAGAGACATCTAACCTTCTCATTAAACATATTGGCATCCCAGCATTACATTTTAACAGTGTGTCAGAGCCTCTTAAGGAGTATCTTTGAAAGTTGCTTTCAATGTCCATAGGAGTTCCAAAACATGTTACTCTTGATTTATGGAATGGTTCACTGAGGACACAAATTACAAACACATCCTTACCAGGAAACAGTCTCATCCCACTCACCTTAGAAATTACAAGGAAGATCTAGTGGCTTCCCTTTATTGTTGGCCAGGAAACATTATACAATATTCCTGGTAAAGATCCACTACTATAAGCTACAGGAGAGCTGCCAATTCATTATTTCTCTTCAAGTATTCTAAGGACAGGCTTTGTGCAAGAGTATAGGTCTCTAAAGAGTATTTCTCTGCAGTCTGTAATACTGAATTCTGGGCACAAATAAAAAATTGGCAGTCGTGTCAGCATGGGTTTTTTGTTCCTTGTGGTCAAGAACACGGGAGCGAATATTACTCAAAATAAAAGTATTCCAGGGAAACAGAGATACACATTCATCTACATTGTTTGAGTGCTGCCTTAGCCTGAACAAGACACACCAGCAGTAGCATTGAGACTTTAACTGCAATTCTGGCTTACCAAATGTATGTAATCAAAAACAAATTTTCCTAGCATGTGATTAAAATGCTCACTAATTTTTTAGCACAAGCCAACACTAATCCTAACCATAACCCTAACCCTAATTCTAACCCAACCCTGAGCCAACACTAATTCTAACCATAACACTAAACCCTAACCCTAACCCTAACCCTGACCCTAATTTTAAACCTAAACCAATACTAATCCTAACTGTAACCATAACCCTAACCTAAAACCTAAACTCAACCCTAATCCTTACCCTAATGCTAACCTTAAACCCTAACCCTAACCTGAACTCAACCTTAAACCTAACCCTAAATCTAACCCTAACTCTAAGCCTAACCCTCAAACTGAACCAAAGCCAGTACTAATCCTAACCATGATCTTTCACTCTACAGCATACTCTAATCTTAACACTATCCTTAACCTTAAAACTTAACCCAAAACCCTAACCCTACATAACCCAAATCTTATACCCTAGCCCTACCCTAACTCAACCCTAACTCTAACCCTAACCCTAACTCAAACCCTAACACTAAATCTAAGCCAACACTAATCCTAATCATAACCCTGCACCCTAACCCTAAACATAACAATAATCCTAAAAAACTTTTTATCCTAAGGAGCTCAAAGATGAGAGGACAGAGAAGAAGCAAGCAGTGAGGTAAGAAGTAAAAGAGAGAGAATGGTGGCCTGAAAGCCTAGTAAAGATAACAATCAGTCAAGTGCTGCTGATGGTTCAAATAAGATGAAGGCTAAAATTACTAGTGCATTTGCTACCCAGAAAAAATTGATGATGTTGACATAAGCCATTTTTAGATGAGTATTGAAAGTAAAATTATAATTAAAGAAGCTTTAAGTGTGATTAGATGCTGAAAAATGAGAGTCAGTTCTAACAATGATATTTTCTGGAAAGGGAAACTGAAATGGCATGATAGTTGGAAGTACACATAGGTCAACAGGGTTTTTAAATTAACTTTTGAAGATAGGAAAAAAGCATGGATATGGGAATAATCAAATAAAGAGACTGATATTGATAATGTATATAAGAAAGAGAGAGCTACTCAAACAATATCTTAGAGCTGGTGAGCAGAGGACTGAATCTGTTGCACAGGTGGAGGTAATGTTTCTAGAAAAACACATAGAGAATTCATCTAAAAGAACAGGAAATAAGGCATAGAATGTTGGTGTACATTCTGGTATGCAGATGGATTTAGTAATGGGAGTGATAAGATCACAGCAATAGTATGAGGCACTGAGTGACAGTCAGATGGTGAGAATAGAGACTGGATTCCTAGGAAGGAGGAAGGGTATAGAAATAGCAACATAGTGTATGGAGAATGCTCCTTTGCCTGTATGTAGTATAAAGACTGTGGCAAACAAATATAGAAAAGAACACAAAAGCCATTTCTGGATAAGACAGCAGAATTAGTAACCTCAGGGAAGGTCCAGATTTGCTTTATGCAAGGTTTTATCTAAATTAAAAATTTTATCTGCAGACACTCTACATAAACATTTTTCAATAGTTTTCTGTTGCTTTTAGAAAAATGTTGCAATACTTTTAATATGATCTAAAGCTTTTATATAAACCAGCTACTTCCATCTTCAGAGCTTTCTCTTATTTACTTTCCCTCTCTCACTGAGTAAATATCTATTAGTTATTTAGACTTGCCATTGTTTCTCTTCCTTCTCAGTTTTGGCATATTTTGTTCCCGCTACATAAAAGTCTTACTTCTCTCCATTTCTCCCTTTTCTTTATTTAAAGGATTTCAGATCTTATAAAGAGTATTTTGCTGAGATAGCTTTGTTGTACATATATGTCATAATTTATAAGTGAATAACATTATGATTTTTTAAATTATTTTTTCTCCATGTATTTGGATCATTTTAAATCTATATTTTGTAATTTACACACAGTAGTTTATAGAGTTCAAATAAAAAGCCCATAAAATTTATGTTACTTATGTACATACTATATACAAATACATGTATCTTTAATTTGTTTTTTTAATAATGTTTTTAGTACACTTAGTGAGCTTATCAGCCTTAATGCCTCACAATGTACCTATCTTAAATAATAGGAAGAGAAACAACATTAGTTCACATAATATTTACAGATAACAATTTGATTGAAAATCTCTGTCAACCATAATATCTCCTATGCCAGAAGCTTATTGGCTTAGACTGGTCTTTGTTTATTCTACGTAGCTTTATGTTTATACGTGAGAAAGTTCTGCCCCTCATACTAATCACAATCATGGTGATGGGTCTTTACCATTATCTAAAAAGAACAATATTTGGTTACTGATGTCTGCATACATACAAAGGTTAAACTTGTCCAGAGAACTAAATGAAGAAAACTGCAAAAGATACAGATTTAATAAGATGTAAAGAGCAAAATAAAAATTAACCTTGATTCTGTCTGCAAATGGCAGATAGTTCCAATTTTAAATATAATTTCTGATGAATCTAATCAGAGAAAAGTCCAAATAATGATAGATATTCCATATGATTGATGCACTGGTATTGAATTTTTGAATAAATGTTAATATCAAACCACTCTTGGGAATCATCTACCACTGCGCTTATGTAGAATGAGAAATAGCAGACTAGAAAAGTGATTTTACTGACTGAAACAAAATATAACAGTCATGGGTCATCAAAATTATCAATGGGGATTTGGGTGAAGCAAGAGAAAATCATCCATTGGGACATAATCTTGCTTCAGAATATTGTCTTAGTTTCCTTGATTACACAAGGCCTAAAAGTATTTTAAACAGTAATAAAAACCTTCTAACTTCTACAGCACAACTCTGTAAAGTGTTTTAGAACTTTATGTAGCTTCAGCCAACTCTCTATTAAAAATGAGATCCACAGACCAAATAGAAATCTAATGCTTATGACACTGCTGTCACAATCATATGTAAAAACATACGCTGTATATGTTTTATATGCTAAACTATAGATATCAACAACCTGAATTCTAATTAATCACGTTATAGAAAACATATGAAAATAATTTAAGTGTTCTATGAGTTAAAAACACTAATTCCTAAGCAGTATTTTATGTACCTCCTAAGCAGTATTTTATGTACTTGTAAGTAGATAAAACTTCAGATAAAACCTGAAGTTTTATCTACTTACAAGTACATCAGCTTTGCCACTTAGTCCCTTTCCATAGTCTTCTTTTGCAATGATGTAAAACTTAAAGTTGGGCCTTCTCATATAATGGAACACCATAGCGTGTTTGATATGCCCTGTATATGTATCCACCACAGATCCTCATTTTCCCTTTTCAGTCGGAGGTATTATGAGTCTGTATGCCATGGCAGCATAATTGCCAGTATCTTCATCGGTAACCTAGGAGGAGGGAAAGCACAGGTCATAAATAATCAGGAAAAAATAACTTTTAGCAGAGGACTTATTTCTGTTTGTAAGTGTGATGTTCCCTGTGCAGTAATAATACAAAAACAGACTATTTTATTTTTCTGGACATTATATAGATTTATAGACTGTATGTCCACATTATGTCAAATGGTCATTAGAATGACACTGAAATCTGAATTAAAGGGCATAGACAGTAACAAGAGTCCAGTCCATAAATCAAATATTTTGACTGGCTTGTTAAATGGATTCTTCTCTGGACTGTGGTCCATATTGGTTTGGGGGTGGGACTGATTGTTTACCTAAACATTGCTTTGTGTATAAACATAGTATGCTATTGTATGTGTGTGTGTTGTAGCAAACCAAGTTACTAAAGGGAAAAACAATGTAATAAACACATTTATACCTCAAATGACCATAAGACAAATTGAAATTTGGAGATTTTAACCAGTAATTCCAGACATGCATGAAGATATTCTAATTAGTTAAGGCCGTGTCATAATTTGAGAGGGTTGAAATACTAATATAACTTCCTTTTTCATTATCCTGTATTCTGATTAACCATATTTAATCCTTGTGGCACATGCTTAGGACCTACACGTTAAGGTTTCTTATTATTTAGAATTTTTAAAAAGTAAATAGTTGCTTCCTATGTGTTGTGTGTGAGTGTGTGTATGTGTTTAATAAAGCTGTGAGCATAATATATTAGGCTGGCTTTATGGCTTCTACTTCAGAGAAATTATTCAGAATGCCAATATAAGAAGTATTTCATAGTGAAATATTTAGAAGCAGAATTAATCTTCATGAATTAATAAAGAACTCCATTCACCCTATTCATGATGCTAGATGTGTCAGTTTTATATTTTCATTACTATTTTCTTTATCTGATTATTCTTACTTTGACCAGTGACATTATTGTTAAGTATCATGTATCAAGCATTTATGTTTTGCCAATATAATACTAAAAGTTCTACAAAATAAACATTTTTAATACAATAGAAACACTCTGAGGAATATATTTGTGCTGCCTAATAGCTCCTCCCGCAATGATGGAAAAACTCCAAGCCGTTTTGTCCAATACAGTACCCACTAGACACATATGACTATGAACACTTGAAACGAAGCTAATGTGAGTCAGGAACTGAAATTAAAGTTTAGTTTAAGTTTAATTAACTTTAAACAGCCAAAGGCTACATAGTAAGCGGTCAAGTTGTGATTTAGTAATGGCAATGATAGTAAATGATATAAATGTATATTACGATGCAGCATAAAAAATGACTCTCTAGCTTCAAATTTGATATATGTGCTTAACCCTTTAGACAAGATCACTTAAAACAAACAAACAAACAAATATTTTACTTCGGGATAAAGTATTTCCTCATTTTTCTAAGAAGCTAAAATCTTCAGCGTTAGATAATGGCAATCTCTGAGGACCACAGGCTCATGTCTTTAGATGATCTGGATGGTTTATTTAATGACAGAGTTTGTTTTGGTATTTGAGGAATGGTAATTAAATTTCAACATTAGGTCATATTATTACTTCAAGAGAAAAAACAAACGATTAAAAATAGTTATCAAATGTTTTCTTTTTAAATTTTGAACTTCAAAGTTTTCATTCACTTAACAAAGTACAGCATAAGAAATAAAAAAAAGCACATTTCCAATTGAAGTTAAGAGCAAGTTTGAATCAAGTAATCAAAGATATTTCTTTATATAGTATGAGCAAATTTGGGACTAATGTCAACTCACTCTAAGATTTGGTTCAATATTATCCTCTAACTAATGATTAAGAGGAGCATTTCTCCTAATATGAACTTTTTATTGTTAATACAAAATTTATTGAGGTACAGCAAACACACACCAAAAAATAGAAATCTCTTAAGTATACAACTCAATTAAATTTTGCAAAATATACAAATCCATGAACCGGCATCTGCAACAAGAAATACATTACTAACATCCCAGAGTGTCTATTATTCCCTTCCAGTCATAATTAGCTCCCTGAGGAAACCACTTTCCTAATTTCTAATGCTATAGATTAGTTACACATACTTTTTTAACTTTATATTGAACTTTATATTTTTTAAAAAGGTTTAAATTATCTCTTCTGTTTTCTATGTAACTTCTTTTACTCAATTTTGTGTTGCACAATTCTAAACTTTTATATTTTAAAATAGATCTGGCAACAGAACACAATCACATTTAGAAAAAAAATGCTGGGTATAATGGAATCATTATGATTGTTTGGTATATTAAGCTTCTTTGCACAGTTCTTATTTATTAACTTACAAGTTCAAAAAAGGAGTAATTTTATTTTATAGTATTGCTAATGTATGACATTATGATAACCACAAAATAGCCATATTTTTTAATGGATATAGGTGCTCTTTTAAACATACCTTTCATGAAACTGAAATTGTTTAATGCAAATTTGGAGTATGAAATGAATAATTATAACTCAGGGATATCCATTTTCTTTTATAACTTTGCACAGCATATTTGGAGCAAATTGTTAAAAATGAGATATACGATTTTTAAAAAAATCATGTTTACTGTTTCTTGTTTTTAAAAATACAAAACTCTACCTATTGTTAGTGACAACTCCAATTTAAAATCTATTTCTTTGAAGGGATTTGATCCTCTCTGAAAACTCAAAGTTCTCATTTCAGAAAACTCTTACTGAGGATGGTTGACAGAATCATGAGTGTTCTTTCCAATCTCCCTGCTCTCTCCCAAATATATATAGTGGAATACTAGTAAGTTAAACAGTGAATGAGAAAAATTCCAATACTTTACTTTTAGGATTTACTTCCCAGTACTGTATTTCTAGAATTTTCAAGTTTGATGTTGAGTTTATTCAAATTTAAATGAACAATCGATATAAGAATGAAACCTTTATATAAGATGTGACTTTAAAATATTTGGTGTATGTAATACAAACATGTGCAGTTAACAATGTTCTTTTTATAACTCAGTTACAAAATATGATTTATTTAAGTACATACCTAGTCACAAAAAATATTGACAACAAAATCAAGAACACAATTTTAATTCTGGTTCAAGGTCTGAGAATATTGATCAACAAATATTACTTTAAGATATTAATAGCCAAGTATAATGCATTAATTACCTTAACTTTTATAAAGATATTAATAGCCAAGTATAATGCATTAATTACCTTAACTTTTATAAAGTTAAAAAGAATATTTTTCTGCCTATACATTTATCAATCACTATCTTTTCTTTTCTCTTCTCCTCTCCTCTCCTCTCCTCACCTCTTTTCTTTTCTTTTTCTTTCTTTTCCTTTTCTTTTCCTTCCTTTTTTTACTTTTCTTTTTTTCTTTTCTTTTCCTGCTCTTATAGCTTCCTGGTTACTTTTGAAACAACCATGACCAAGTGCTCTCTCAATCTAAATCCGTGCATTTATATGTAGCATACATTTTACCTTTCCTTGTTGTAGAATATAATGAAGCTATAGGTATCTAGTTCTTAGTCTACCTCTTTAACTTCACCTTCATTTTGTATGAATTTCAATGTTTATGTAGATACACACCCAGTAACCCATTTCAAATTCCTCAGCATGAAAAACCTTCAATCTTTGAACTGACTGCATCAATTCAATTCTATAACTATACTATTGTCTTTGGTTTTTTGGAGATATTGTTTCTAAGAGTTTGTACCAATTCTGGAAACATAAACTTTAATGTATAAATTTCTGACCACAACTTCCCATCACTGTCTTATTAAGTTAAGACCACTTCTATCATAACAGTGAATTTTCAGTTCCAAAATATCTTATCTGTTCTCACTACTTTAGGGCTTATGTCCCTTTCCTCTCCATCATAGATTTCACAGTCACCTTGTTCTCATTTTTTTCTCCTTCCACACCTGAAACTTACTCCTCTTGAATTAATTTAATTACCAACCTTGTCTTTGGTGATGGAAGTGTAAAGAAAGAAATTAAATAACCAGGCAGATTAATGCTACTATAAGTCCATGGTCTCCGAGTGCAACTTTGCTTCTATTTATTTGGAAAAATCATGTTCTATGTTCTCTGTCTTGCCCCAAAAGTTCACCCTTTCCTTCAAATCACATATTTTTCAGTCTCCTCCTTTGAAGTTGTAATTCGCATAAAAATCGAGGATATCTGGGTGAAATATCACAACTTCTCAGCCTAGAAAAGTATCTGTATCTATACTTATTGTCTTTCTGAAAAACTCAGGGGAACAAACTGATTCTTCTGTTCTAAAGATCTTATGCCTTCATCTGAATCCCCCCCTTATATTTGATGTTTTATGCTTCATCAACTCTATCTGTCTCTCTACTTCCTCTACAGACTATAAGATATCTACATTTTCTTATGAAAACAACAACTTTTCTTGTACTCTGTACCAAATTCTGTCACTATCAGCACAATTTTCATATATATTTTGTACAGTTATGTTCCTCAGAAAATATTCCTACAATCATTGCCTCAAGTTTTTCACGTCACAACTATCCCTTAACTGAAGTTGGAATTCTGCCACTAACTTGCCACTAAATATGTTAAAGTCAATGGCTCAGTCTCGGATCAATTATCAGTTCAGTGCTCTTTAAACCAAAAAGTCCATTTGCATTATTTGTATAATGTTATTGCTGATGCTGCAACCTAACCTGTATTTAACAGTTGTCTAGGTGATATGTAAATACTTACATTATTGTACAACAACTTTTCATTGAGTAAACTTTAGTATCATTTTATAGTGAAAGAAATGGAGGAAGAGAGTGATTAGTAATTTGCTCATGAACACACAAATATTTGATAGCACAGCTGGGTAGGTCTCCCTCTAAAATTGCTACATCAGATAAGTAAGATTAAGTACCAGGACTAATTCCCAATGTAAACTACATTAAATACTAAACAAAATCTCTTTTAAAAATTCAGGTTATGTTAGGGTTAGCATTTGGGTTCAATTTATGGTTAAGTATAAAATACAAATGGGGGTTTAGTTTTAAGTTTAGGTTTAGGTTTAGATTTAGGTTTAGAGTTAAGGTTTGAGTGGAGTTACGGTTAGAGTTTAGGCTTACAGTTTAGAATTAGGGTTAAGTTTAGAATTAAAATTAGTGATTGGTTTAGATTTAGGGTCAGGGTTAGGGTTTGGTTTTGGGTTTGGGTAGGTTTAGGCTTAGAGATAGGATTGAAGTTATCGTTAATGTTGGGTTGGGGTTTTAAGGTTAGGGTTGGGGTTATAGTTAGAGTTCGATTTTGTTTTAGGTTTAGTTTAAGTTTAGGATTAGTGTTGGATTAGGTTTAAGGTTAGGGTTAGGGTTAAGTTTAGGGTTGGCTTAGGGTTAGGGTTAGGGTTAAGCATTAGTGTCTGGGTTTAGGTTAGGGTTAGGGTTTAAGAATAGGTTTTAGAGTTAAGGTTAGTGCTATGTTTAGGGTAAGAATTAGAGTTTTTTAATAAGAGTTAAGGTTATTGTTAAGGACAAGGTTAGAATTAGTGCTCATGGTTAGGTTTTAAGGTTAAGGTTAGGATTAAAGTTAGGGTTAGGGTTAGGGTTAGGGTTAGGGTTAGAGTTAAGGTTAGGTTCAAAGTAAGAATTAGGATTTATGGTTATGGTTAGAATTAGTGTTGACTTAGGTTTAGTGTTAGGGTTAGGGTTAGGATTTAAGGTTAGGTTCAAAGTAAGTGTCCAACTTTAGGGTTAGGTTTTAGGGTTAAGCTTAAGGTTATGGTTATGGTTAGGGTATAGGTTTAGTGTTAGGGTTATTATTAGTGTTAGGGTTAGGGTTAGTGTTATTGTTAAAGTTAGCATTAAAGATAGGGTAAGGGATGGGTTTGTGATTAAGGCTAGGTTTGTGGTTAGGGTTAGGATTAGGGTTTTGTTTTATGGTTAGGAGTAGTGTTGGCTTATGTCTAGTTGTAGGATTTTGGTTAGGTTAGGGTTAGTGTTGGGGTAATAGTTAGGGTTTGGTTACAGATAGGTTTAGATTTTAAAACTAATAGTTTTAGGGTTAGGTTTAGGTTTAGGTTTAGAGTTATGCTTATAGTTAAAATTAGGGTTAGTTTTAAGGTTAGGATTAGTGTTGGCTTAGGTTTAGTGTTAGGGTTAGGGTTAGGGTTAGGGTTAAGGTTTATGGTTAGGATTTGTGTTGGCTTATGTTTAGTGTTATGGTTTAGATCAGGGTTGGGGATAAATATAAGGTTAAGTTTAGGGTTAGATTAAGGGTTTGGGTTAGGGTTCGAGTTTAGTATTATTGTTAAGATTAGTTTGGGCTTATGATTAGTGTTAGGGTTAGAATTAGGTTAAGTGATAGGATGAGGTTATAGGTTTAAAATTAGTGTTCATTTTAGGGTTAGAAATAAGGTTAGGATTGAGTTAGAGTTAAGGTTAGAATTTAAGGTTAGAGATAGGGTTATTGTTAGGTTTAGAGTACATTTAGGATTCAGGTTTAGGGTTAGTGTTAGGGTTGGTTTTAGCATTATGTTAGGGTTAGGGTTTAAGGTCATGGAAAAGGTAAGGGTTTGACATTTTGCTTTTAGTTTGAAGGTTAATGTTAGGGTTAGGGTATAGGGTTAGTGTTATTGTTAGTGTTAGGGTTAGAGTTAGGGTTAGAATTAGGGTTTAGTTTTATGGTTAGGATTAATGATGGCTTATGTCTAGTTTTAGGATTGGGTTATAATTAGAGTCAGGGTTAAGGTTAAGGTTAGGATTAGGTTTAGGTTTAATGTTAGTTTTAGGTTAGGGTTAGTTTTAAGGTTATTGTTAGTGTTAGAGTTAGGGCTAGCGTTATTGTTAGAGTTAGTGTTAAGGTTAGGGTATGTTCTGGGTTTGTAATTAAGCTATGTTTATGGTTAGGGTTAGGATAAGGGTGCACTTTTATGGTTAGGATTAGTGTTGGCTTATGTATAGTGTTAGGGTTTGGGTTAGTATTAAGGTAAGGGTTAGATTTAGGGTTAGGGTGAGGTTAAGTTTTAGGATTAGGGTTAGGGTTAGGTTAGTGTTAGGCTTAGGGTTCAGGGATATGGTTAGAATTAGTTTTGGCTTTAGTTTATTATTAAGGTTAGTATTAGGATTAGGGTTATTGTTAGGCTTTAGGGTAGGATTAGGGTTAGGGGTAGGGGCAGGAGTACAGGTAGAGTTAGATTTAAGTTTAGTGTTAGGGTTGGGTTAGGGTTAAGGTTAGGTTAGAATTTAAGTTTAGGGATAGGATTAGGGTTCAGTTTAGGGTTACGTTTAGGGTTAGAGTTTAGTATTAGGGTTAGTTTTAGGTTTAGATTTAGGGTTAGGGTTTCATTTAAGTTTAGCGATAAGGTAAAAGTTTGGCTTTAGAGTTAGGTTATAGGGCTATGGTTAGTGTTTGTTTTAGGGTAAGAAATGGGTTTGTGATAAAGGCTAGGGTTATGGTTATGGTTAGGATTAGGTTTTACTTTTGTGGTTAGGATTAGTGTAGGCTTATGTCTAGTTTTAGGGTTAGGGTTAGCGTTAGGGTTAGGCTTAGGTTTATGGTTAGAGTTGGAGTTAGGATTAGTTTAGGGTTAGGGTTATGGTTAGGCTTATTGTTAGTGTTAGAGTAAGGTAGGGTTACTGTTAGAGTTAGTGTCAGGGTTAGGGTAAGAGATGGGTTTGTGATTAAGGCTAGGTTCATGGTTATGGTTAGGATTAGGGTTTAGGGTTATGGTTAGGATAAGTGTTGGCTGAGGTTTAGATTTAAGATTAGGGTTAAGGTTAGGGTTAGTGTTCGGGAAAGGAAATGGGATTAGAGAAAGTTTTGGCTTGAGAGTATGATTTTAGGGTTAAAGTTAGTGTTAGGTTTAGGGTGAGGTTTAGGGTTAGTGTTAGGTTTATTGTTAGTGTTAGGGTTAGGTTAGAAATGGGTTTGTGATTAAGGCCAGGTTTATGATTAGGGTTAGTATTAGGGTATAGGGATATGGTTAGAATTAGTGTTGGCTTAGGTTTAGTGTTAGAATTAGGGTTAGTGTGAGGTTTCATGTTAGGGTGTGTTAGGTTTAGGGTTCAAATTTCAGGTTAGGGATCATGTTAGTGTTAGTTTTAGTGTTAGCATTACGGTTAAGTTCAGTCCAAAAGCAAGGGTTCAGCATTAGGGTTAGGTTTTAAGGTTAAGTTTAGGGTTATGGTTATGGTTATGGGTAGGGTTAGGGTATAAGTTTAGTGTTAGAGTTATTGTTCATGTTAGGGTTAGGGTAGTATTATTGTTAAAGTTAGTGTTAAAGATAGGTTAAGAGATGGAATTGTGATTAAGACTAGTGTTATGCTTAGGTTAGGATTAAGGTTTAGTTTTATAGTTAGGAGTAGTGTTGGCTTATGTCTAGTTTTAGGATTTGGGTTAGTGTTAGTGTTAGGGTTAGGGTAATGGTTAGGGTTTGGTTAGGGTTAGGTTTAGAATTTAAGTTTAAATATAGGGTTAAAGTAGGGTTAGGTTTAGGGTTTTGTTTAGGGTTATGGTTAAGATTACGATTTAGGTCATCTTAAGAGTTAGAGATAGGTTTAGTGTTAGTGTTAGGGTTAGGGTTTGGTTTTAGAGTTAGTGTTAGGGTTATTGTTAGTGTTAGAGTTAGGGTTAGGTTTATTGTTAGATTTAGTGTTAGGGTTAGTCTAAGTACAGGGTTTGTAATTAAGAATAGGGTTATGGTTAGAGTTAGGTGAAGGGTATAGTTTTAGGGTTAGCATTAGTGTTGGCTTAGTTTAGTATTAGGGTTAGGTTTAGGTTTAGGGTTAGATTAGGGTCAGGGTTAGGGTTAGGTTTAGGACTAAGGTTTAGGGTTATGGTTAGGATTAGTGTTGGCTTAGGGTTGGGTTAGGGTTCAGGTTATGGTTAAGGTTAGGGTTAAGGTTTATGGTTAGGATTTGCGTTGGCTTATGTTTAGTATTATAGTTAAGATTAGTGTTGGGGATAGGGTTATGGTTTAGGGCTTAGGATTAGAGGTAGGGTTAGCATTAGGTTAGAATTTATGGTTAGTTGTTAGGGTTATTGTTAGTGTTAGAGTTAGGCTTAGGGGTATTGTAAAAGTTAGAGTTAAGCTTAGGGTTAAAGATGGGTTTGTGATTAAGGCTAGGGTATGGTTAGGTTTAGGATTAAGGTTTAGTTTTCTGGTTAGACTTTCTGTTGGCCTAGGTCTAGTGTTATGGTTTGGGTTAGGATTAGGAATATGGTTAGTGTTAGGGTTACATTTAGGGTTAGGTTTTAGGGTTAATATTAGGGTTATATTTAGTGTTAGGAATTAAGGTTAAGGATAGGGTTAGATTTCATAGTTAAGGTTAATGTTAAGTTTAGGGCTTAGGTTAGGGTTATGGTTTAACTTTAGGGATAAGGTAAGGGTTCAGCTTTAGAGTTACGTTTTAGGGATACGGTTAGGCTTAGGGTTAAGATATGGTTAGGGTTAGGATACGGTTAGGGTTAGTTTAGGGTCGGGGTTAAGGTTAGGGTTTAGATTTATGGTTAGGATTAGTGTTGGCTTATGTTTAGTGTTAGGTTTAAGGTTAGGATTAGTGTTCATATAGGTTTATTGTTATGGTTATGGTTATGGTTATGGTTATGGTTATGGTTATGGTAAGACTTAGGGTTATGGTTAGTGTTAGGGTTAGAGTTAGAGTTAGGTTTAGAACTAAGTTAAGGTTAGGCTTTAGGGTTAGGTTTTAGGGTTAAGGTTCGGGTTTGGGTTAGATTTAGAGTTAGGTTTAGGTTTAGAATTCGGGGTAGTGTTAGGTTTATGGGTAGTGTTAGTGTTATCGTTATGCTTATTTTTAGAGTTAGTGTTAAGATTAATTTAAGAGATGCTTTTGTGCTTTAAGGCTAGGGTTATGGTTAAGATTAGAATTAGGGTTTAGTTTTGTGCCTAAAACTAGTGTTGACTTAGGTCTAGTTTTAGGGTTTCAGTTAGTGTTAGGGTTAGGAATAGGGTTATGGTTAGGGTTAGGTTTAGGTTTAGGGTTAGAATTAGCATTTTGGGATATTGTTAGGTTTGGTTTTGGCTTACATTTTGTGTTAGTGTTAGGTTAGGGTTAGGGTTTAAGGTTAGGGATAACATAAGGGTTTGAATTTAGAGTTAATTTTTAGGGTTAAGGTTAGGGTTATGGTTTGGGTTAGGGTTAGGGTATAAGGTTAGTGTAAGGGTTATTGTCTTTGTTAGGGTTACGTTATCATTATTGTTATTGTTAGTTTTAGCATTATTGTACATTGTTTTATTTGCCAAAATTAACTGAAGCCACTGTATTTTCTTTGTAGGGTCCCAGGGGAATGTGATTAGAATGTTTCCTGGTGAGGTGTTGTTGTAATCTTTTTTCTCAGCGAACCATTTCATAAATTGAGAGTAATATGTTTTACAACTCCTATTGGCATTGGATGCGACTTTCAAAAATGTTTCTTAAGAGGCTCTGACACAATGCTAAAACATAATGCTGGGATACTATTATGTTTATGTTTACGTTATGACAGAGGTTCACTATCTCTGAGGATAAAGGCTTCAGGCAATGGCTTTGAATTGAGCCACTTGAAGTCTGCAAGTTTTTGTTTCCAAACACATTGTATATGTCAAGTGACAGTTTGTCATCAGATTTGCCTGCAGTATTGCACTAAGAGAAGATTTTATATCTACTCTGTATAAGCTTCCTTGGACTCATCTAACATCTGTAAAGATTGAATGTGGTTAGTGAAGCCTGACAGTTTTATAGTGGAAATTCCTAGGAAGTTGGATCAGCTGCATTGGAAGGAAGCACAAAAGCTGAAGAGGACTCAAACATTTGTGGAAAAACAGATAGGATGATGTTTCAATACTATAGTTCTTTCTTCCCATGTACTGGACATAAAACACTATTAAAGTGAGAGGAAGAGTGCATCACATGTCGAAGAAACAGGTTTTTATATAAATACATTTGGTAAGCCACAAGTGCAGTTCACCATTCAAAGCTACTATAGGTGTGTCCTGTGTAGTCTTAGGCAGCACTCAATGTAGAGGAAAGTGTAAAGTTTATATCTGTACTTCATTAACTACATTTCTCATTTGAAAAAGAGCTTTGCCCCCGTGTTCTTGATCATGGGGAACTACAAAGCCAAACTTACACGACTGTAGCTTTATGCCATACCCGAATTTCAGTAACATCTACTGGGGAGCAATACTCTTTAGAGATCCCTACTCTCAAACTAACCATCTGCTTAGACTATGTGAATACATATGAATGCAAAGGTAGCTTTTCTTTAGCTTATAATAGTGGATCCTTACCAGCTCCATTGTATACTGTATTTTGGCCCAAAATGAACAGAATCCACTGAATCTTCTGCATAGTGTCCCAGGCAAATGTGATGAGAAATCTTGCTGGTGAGGAAGTGATTGTAATGTGTTTTCTTATAATCACAATACCATATATAAAGAATAAATGCATAGTGGAATGTACATAAAAGTTGAAATATTTTCCCACAGCTGTTTCTGAAGAGGCTCTGACACAATGTTAGAGCATTAAGGCTGAGATCTCAATATGTTTACTCAAGAAGTTAAATTCCTCTTAGAAAAAATGCTTCAGGCAATGGCTTTGAATTGAGCCATTTCTATGCTGCAAGTTTCTCTTTCTTAGTGGTGCTTCAAAGGCATCCTATACGCCAAGTGATAAATAGATCATGTGATTTGACTGCTGTATGGCTGTAGGAAGAGATTTGACATCTGCTGTGTGTGAAGTATCCTTGGACTCTTCCAAAATCTACAAAGTATGAAAGCACTTAGGAAATCTGACAATTTCCATAGTGGAAAATTGTATGAAGGGCTATCAGGCTGCTATGTGTGGAAGGGCATGTAAATGCTGAAGAGAATTCAATCAGTTGTGATAAAGTAGTATGCTGTTTGAATACGGTGCTTCATTTGTTCCCATGGCACAGATAAGAAATAATGTAAAAGTTAGAGAAATATTGCAGCACATGTTACTTAAACAGTTTTTGAATACCTGCTTTTTGTAAGCCAGCAGAACAGTTAACGATTCAGTTCTAGTATAAGGGTGTACCGTGAAGTGTAAAACGGCATTCACACAATATAGAGGAAAATCTTTCTATTTTTATCTGTCATTCATAGAATACATTTTTTAATTCATCACGACATTTGCACCACTGTTCTTGACCATAAGAAACTTCAAACTCTGTCTTATATTACTATAGCTCTGTTTACTTTCGACCAGTTTTTACTACCAAAGAATGACAAGAAATAATCTTTGTAGATTATTCACTTTTAAGTCTTGCTTTTACTTTCCCATGATTAATAACAGGAAATAAAAGCTCTTTCTCAAAGCATAAAGTGTAGTCAAAAAAGTACAGATAAGAACTTGACACTTTACATTATTTGACTGCCACAGAAGATTCTACAGTACATATGATAAAAACTTTGAAAGGTGCATAGCACTTGTGTCTTACATAAAGAAGGTAATCAAAAACCTGTTTACTTGACATGTGATACGCTCTTTCTCTCGTTTTAATAGTATATTAAGTCCAGCACAAAAGGCAAAGTATCAGTTTCATTGAAACACTTTATTTTATTTACCACAAACGTTTGAGTCCTGTACAGTTTATGCGCACCCTTGGGACTCAGGGCTGGTTGATGCCGCTTCCTACGAAAGTCCAAAATGGAAAATGTCTGTGTCCACTAATGACCTGCATCCTCTGCAGATGTCAGAAGAGTCCATGGTCGCCTCTGCACAACAGACGTAAAAGCTCCACTCAGCTCAATAGGGCAGGCAAATCTGATGACAACTTATCATGTGACATATACGATGTGTTTGCAAACATAAACTCGCAGACTGCGAAAGGCTCATTCAAAGCCATTGCCCAAAGCCTTGATAGTGTGAGACAGCTAACTTCCACGTTAAATATACTGTCTTCCAAGCATTCTCTTACCAATGTATCAGAACCCAGGTATCATATTTTCAATACCTTGCCATACTTTTCTTCTCTGGATTGACAGACCGAACCACTGAGGGCATGTTCCAACCACTTATTACAGGAAACACTCTTATCATACTCCCCTGAGACATTATACAGACTCACCAGTGGCTTTTCTTAATGTTGTTCAAGAAAAGTGTGCAATGAAATTTGTAGAGATCCAGTACTATACAAGCTAAGTACAAACTGCCTTTGCATAGTTGCATGTGTTTCATTTTTTAAACTGATGGTTAGTTTGAGAGTAGGAATCCCTAAAGAGTGTTGCTTCTCAGTAGATGTAACAGAAAACTAGGCATAGCAGAAACCTACTATCTGAGTTTCTCTTTGTACTTCTCCATGATCAAGAACATGTAGGCAAAGCACATTCTCAAATCTTCACAGAGGTCAACAAAGTACAGATCAGTACTTGACCCTTTCCATTATTTCAAAGCTGACAATGATGCAACAGGACACAGAGTCATTTGGAATGATGAAGTTCACTTGTGCTTACCAACTGCACATATTCCAAAATCTTTTTCCTTGACATCGAAGCGCTCTTCCTCTCACTTTAATAGTGTATCATTTCCAGTACATAGGACGAATGAAGTACAGTATCGGAACACTTTCCTATCTTAAGAACAACAAACATGAGTCCTCTTCTGGTTTTATGCTCCCTTCTCGCACAGTCAGACTGATACTGCTTTCTACAAATTTATCAACGAGAACTGTCAGTTTCCACTAATCACATTCATTCTTAACAAAGGTCAGAAGAGTTCAAAAAGGCTTATGCACAGCAGATGTAAAAATCACATCTTAGCGCAGTACACCAGGTAAATCTGATGACATATTATCACTTGACATATGTGATGCATTTGGAAATAGAAACTTGCAGTCTGTAGCATCCCTTTTGAATCATTGCCTGAGCCATTATTCTTCAAAATCGCTAATTTCCAGAGTAAATGTAATGTAGGAGCCATTCAAGAAATATCTTTGAACGTCGCTTCCAATGTCCATAGAAGTTCAAAAACTCATTACTAGTGATCTATAGACTGTTTTGTTGAGGACAGTTTACACCCAATCCTCACAGGAAATTCTCTCATCATATTTGTCTGAGACACTACACAGACTATCCATCTACTTCTCTTAATTGTGTCAGACACACTGTGCATGAAACAGATGAGAATCCCCTACCCAAAGATAAGGGAAAGTTTTGTTTGAATTCATCTGTGTTCATCTACTCTAAGCAAATGTTATGTTTGAGAGTAGGAATCTCTAAAAAGTATTGCTCCCAAAGAAGGTTACAAAAATCTGGGCATAGCAGATAGCTACAGTCGTGTAAGTATGGCTTTGTCATTTCCCGTAATCAAGACAAAGTGCGCGGATGAAACACATTCTCAAATCGTAAGCGAAATCAACGAAATCCAGGTAAGAATCTTACACTTTACATCATTGCTGCTGAAGACTCCACAGGACACACCCATCGCCGCCTCGAATGGCGATGTACACCTGCGTCTTACATACACGTATTTAGAAACCTGTTTTCTTGACATGCCATGTGCTCTTCCTCTCACTTTAACAGTACAATATGTCCAGGACCTGAGACGAAGGACCCGTTTCATGGAAACACCTTCCTATTCTATTTACCACAAACATTTGCGCTGTGTCCTGTTCAGCTTATGTGCACCCTCGGGACTCAGAGCTGGTTGCTCCCACTTCCTACGAAAGTCCAAAATGGAAAATGTCTGTGTCCACTAATGACCTGCATCCTCTGCAGATGTCAGAAGAGTCCATGGTCGCCTCTGCACAGCAGATGTAAAAGCTCCACTCAGCTCAATAGGGCAGGCAAATCTGATGACAACTTATCATGTGACATGTACGAAGCGTTTGGAAACATAAACTCGCAGACTGCGAGAGGCTCATTCAAAGCCATCGCCTGAAGCCTTGATAGTCTGAGACAGCTACCTTCCACGGTAAATACACTGTTTTCCCAGCATTGTTTTAGCAGTGTGTCAGAGCACAGGTATCATCTTTTCCATTACCTTGCAGTGTCTATACAATTTGCAAAACTGACTTCTCTGGATTGACAGGCTGATCCGCTGAGGGCACATTCCAACTACTTCTTACAGGAAACTGCCTCATCATAGTCCCCTGACACAGTACACAGATTCTCCAGTGGCTTCTCTTGGTGTTGTCCAAGAATAGTGTGCAATGAACCTTGTAAGGATCTGGTACTACAGAAGCTCAGCGCAAGCTGCCTCTGCACCGTTGCCTGTGTTTCATTTTTTTAAACCGATGGTTAGTTTGAGAGTAGGGATTGCTAGAGCGTTGTGACAGGAAACTTTCTTCTGGCATCCAGTCCCTTTTTACTGTGACAATTCGTATGAAGCAGGTACAAGCGTCCTCTTTTGGGAGGTGAGCATACATACTGAAAAGATATTAGCCAGCAGGCGCACACTATGAAATGCTTTTCAATGTTCATGTTAACATGTTTCCCTATGAATATAGAGAAATACTATAAACCACAGAAAGGGTATGTGGCATAAGCAAAAAAGTGCATTTCTAACAGCTTTGTAAAGAACTGCAAAGCTTTAGGGCAGAAATCCCAAAATGTTTTCTTCCCAAGTTAGATCACTCTGATGAATAATGTCTGAGAAAAAAGTTTGAAAAGACCCAGTGCCACTCTGTATGCGTCTGTATAGAAAGTCTATTGATTATTCATCCTTTCTGCTGATATACTGGTATTTTGAATGAGCTGCAGTGTTGTTCTAAGAAGTGACTTGCTAACTGTCATTTCTGAGGGAAAGTTCTTTCCTATGAACAACTACAAAGTGTGAACTTTCTTCTGCCATCCTGTTCGTTTTTATTGTGATAATTCGTATGATGCTGGTTAAAAGTATTCGTTTTTAGGAGGTGAGCATGTATACTGAAAATACATTAGACACATGCATACACTATGAAATGCTGTTTCAATATTTATGTTAACATGTTGGAATGATGAAAAGAGAGAAACACTATAAACTTCAAAGAGAGTATGTGGCATAAGGTAGATAGAGCATTTCTAAACGTCTTATCTATGTAATCCATAAATGCAAAGCTTTTATAGCAGGGTTTCCAAGGTGCTTCTTTCTGATATTAGATCATTCAGAAAAATAATGTCCAAGAGAAAAGTTTGATAGAGCCACTCCACTCTGTAAGCTTCTATATAGAAATTCTGGTTACTACACATTCTTTTTGCTGATATACAAGTATTTTTAACGAGTTGCAGGGTTGTTTAAGAAGTGACTTGCTAACTGCAGTTTCTGAGGGAAAGTTCTCTCCTACGAACAACTACAAACTTGAACTATGTTCTGGCAATCTGAATGTTTTTATTGGGACAATTAGTATGAAGCGGGTTCTAGCATCCTTTTTTAGGAGGTGAGCTTACATACAGAAAAGACAGTAGACAGCAGGCGACACTATGAAATGCTGTTTCAATGTTTATGTTAACATGTTGCCATGATGATTAGAGAGAAATACTATAAACTTCTAAGAGAATATGCAGCCTAAGAAATGGAAGTGCATTTCTAAAAGCCTTATCTATGTAATTCAGAAGTGTAAAGCTTTTAGCGCAAGGATTCCAAGATGCTTCCTTTCAAAGATCATTCAGATGAATAATGTCTGAGGCAAAACTTTGAAAAGATCCACTGCCACTCTGTAATATTCTGTTGAGAACTCTGCTCAGGACTTTTTTTTTTTTTTGATATACAGGTATTTTTAACAGGCTGCAGTATTTTTCTAAGAACCAACTTTCTAATTGCTGTTTCTGATGCAAAGTTGGAATCGTTCATCAACTGCAAAGTTTGAAGTATATCCTGTCAACCTGTCTGTTTTGATTGTGACAATTTGTATGAAGTGGGTTCAAGCTTCTTTTTATAGGAGTTGAGGGTACACGCTGAAAAGACGTTAGACAGCAAATGCACACTATGTAATGTTTCAATACTTATGTTAACATGTTGCCATCATTAATAGAGAGAAATACTATAAACTTCAAAGACAGTATACCGCATAAGCAGGAAAGTCCTTTTCTAAAAGCCTTATGCATGTCATCCGAAGTGCAAAGATTTTAGGGTAGGGATCCCAAGATGATTCTTTTCGAAGTTAGAATATTCAGACAAAGAATATCTTAGGGAAAAGTTTGAAAAGAGCCACTGCCACTCTGTAAGATTCTGTATAGAAACTCTGCTTAGCACTCATCCTTTTTACTGATATACAGGTATTTTGAACGAGTTGCAGTATGTTCTAAGGAGCGACTTGCTAATTGCGGTTTCTGAACCAAAGTTTCAATCTTCCAACAACTGCAAAGCTTGAACTTTATCCTGGTAACCTGTCTGTTTTGATTGTGACAATTCATATGAAGTGGGTTCAAGCATCTTTGTTTACTGGGTGAGCGTATATGCTGAAAGGACATTAGACATCCGGTGCATACTATGAAATGCTATTTCAATGTTTATGTTAACATGTTGTTATGATGAATAGAGAGAAGTACTATAAACTTCAAAGTGAGTATTGTGGTATAAGCAAGAAAGTCATCCAGAAGTGCAAAGCATTTAGGGCAGGGATTCCAAGATGCTTCCTTCCCAAGATAGATCATTCTGATGAATAATGTTTGAGGCCAAAGTTTGAAAAGAGCCACAGCTACTCTATGTCAGCTTCTGTTGAGAAATTTGCTCATTACTTTTTTTTTTTTTTTTTTGCTGATATACAGGTATTTAGAATGAGCCCAGTGTTGTTCTAAGAAATGACTTGCTAACTGCAGTTTCTGAGGAAAAGTTGTTTTCTACCAACAACTACATAGGTTGAACTTTCTTCTGGCAACCTGTCTGATTTTATTGCAACAATTTGTATGAAGTTGGTTCAAGCATCCTTTTTTAGGAGGTGAGCGTATATGCTAAAAAGACATTAGGCAGCAGGCGCACACTATGAAATGCTGTTACTATGTTTATGTTAACATGTTGCCATGATGAATAGAGAGAAATACCATAAACTTCAAAGAGAATATGCCGCCTAAGCAATGGAAGTGCATTTCTAAAAGCCTGTTCTCTGTCATCCAGAAGCGAAATGTTTTAGGGTAGGTTTGCATTATGGTTAGCATTAGGCTAGGGTTACTATTAGGGCTAGTATTATTAGGGCTAGTGTTGGAGTTAGATATAGTGTTAGCTTTAGAATTAGGGTTAAGGTTTTGTTTAAGGTTAGGGTTAAGTTTACAGTTAGAGCTATAATTACGGATAGTGTTAAGCTTATAGGTAGCATTAGAGTTAGGCTTAGGGTTCATTTTAAGGTTAGGTTTTAGGGTAGGATTAGGGTAAGAATTATGGTTATGACTAGGGTTAGGTTAGGGTTAGAGTTAGGGTTAGTGTTAATGTTAATGTTCGGGATAGGGCTAGGATTAGGGCTGGGATTTGAACTAGGATTACGGTTAGGGTTATGATTATGGTTAGGGTTAGATATAGGTTTAGGATTAGGGTTGGGTATATGGCTAGTGTTCCCATTAAGGTTAGGGTACGAGTTTGGGTTTGGATTAGGGCTAGGATTAGGTTTAGTTTTAGCTCTAGGATTAAAGTTAAGCCTAGTGTTCTGGTTAGGGATGGCTTTAGGATTAGGATTAGGTTAAGGGTTAGCACTAAATTTAGGGTTAGAGTTAGGGCTCGGGTTTAGGTTAAGGCTAGTGTTTGGGTTAGTTTTAGGGTTAGAGTTAGGGATTGGTTTTGGCTAGGGTTTGCATTAGGGCTATGGTTGGGTTTAAATTAAGTATTGGCTTTAGAATTAGGGTTAGGGTTTTGTTTAGGTTAGTATTAGGGTTAAGTTTAGGTCTAGGGTTACGGTTAGGGTTTGATTTAGGGTTATGGTTAGGGTTAGGTTTAAGGTTAAGTTTAGGGTTATGGTTCGGGTTAAAATTATTGTAAGGTTTAGATATAGGGTTAGGATTAGGTTTACATTTTGGGTTACAGTTATGGTTAAGGTTATGGTTACGGTTACTGTTGTTAGGTTAGAGGTAGCGTTACGGTTAGGGTTAGGGTTAGGGTTAGGGTTATGCTTAGGGTTATGCTAAGGGTTAGGTTTAGTGTTAGGGTTACGGTTAGGGTTAGAATTAGGTTTAGGGTTAAGGTTAGGGTTAGAAGTGCGGTTAATAATACGATTAGGGTTAGCATACCAGTTAAGGTTAGGTTATGGTTAGTTTTAGTGTTAGGGTTAGGATTAGGTTAGGGTTGGAGTTAGAGATAGTGTTAGGGTTAGGGTTAAGGTTCAGGTTAAGTTTAGGGTTAGGTGAGGGTTAGCTTTAGTCTTAGAGTTAGGATTAGTTTAGATTTACGGTTAAGGTTAGGTTTAGGTTTAAGGTTAAGCTTAGTGTAAGAATTAGGTTTACATTTTTGTTAATGGTTACGTTTAAGGATATGGTTACGGTTACTGTTAAGGTTAGGTTAGAGGTCGGGTTATGGTTAGATTTAGGGTTAGGGTTAAGTTTAGGCTTAGAGATAGGTTTAGGGTTAGAGTTAGAGATAGGGTTAGGGTTAGGGTTGTGTTAAGGGTTAGGGTTAAGGGTAGAGTTAGGTTTAGGGTTAGGGTTAAAGTCAGAATTAGGGCTAGGTTTAGGGTTACATTTAGGGTTACTGGTAGCTTTAGGTTTCGGGTTACAGATAGGGTTAAATTTAGGGTTAGGCTCTGGGTTAGTTTTAGGGTTAGAGTTAGGGTTATGTTTAGGATTAGGGTTAGGGCTAGGGCTAGGGTTAGGTTACCGGTTAGGGTTAGGGTTAGAGTTAGCGTTAGGGTTAGGGTCACTGTAAAGTTTAAGTTTAGGCTTAGGGGTAAGATTAGGGTTAGTGTAAGGTTTAGGTTCTGGTTAGGGTTAAGGTTAGGATTAGGGTTAGTGTTAGGTTTAGGGTTAAGTTTAGGCTTAGCATTAGGGTCTGGTTTAGAGTTAATTTTAGGGTGAGGCTTACTGTTAGGGTTAGTGTTAGGGTTAGGTTTAGGGTTTGGTTTACAGTTAGTGTTAGGGTTAGATTTAGGTATACAGTTAGGGTTTGGGTACCGGTTAGGTTTAGTGTTAGATTTAGGGTTATGTTTAGGGTTAAGGTTAGGTTTAAGGTTAGTTTTACATTTAGATTTAGGATTAGGTTATTGTTGAAATTAGGGATAGGTTTAGGTATGGGGTTAAGTTTTGGGTTAGGTTTAGGGTTAGTGTTAGGTATAGAGTTAAGATTAGGTTTAGGGTTAGGGTTGGTGTTAGGGATATGATTAGATTTGAATTAGGGATAGCATTAGAGTTAGAACATAAAGTCATGGTTAGAATTAGTGTTAGGGTATGGTTAGCATTAGGGTTAAGTTTAGGTTGAGAATTAGAGTTAGGCTCCGTGTTTAGTGTAGGGTTAATGTAAGGTTATATTTAGTCTTAGGGTTAAGGTTAGGGTAGAGTTAGGTTCAGGGTTAGGTTTAGCGTTAAGTTTAACGTTAAGGTTAGGGTTAGGGTTAGAGTTAGGGTTAAGGTTAGGTTTATGGTTATGATTATGGTTAAGGTTAGATTTAGGGTTAAGTTAAGGTCAGGTTAGTCTGAAGGTGAGGATAAGGTTACATATAGGGTTAAAGTTAGGGTTATTGTAAGGGTTAGAATTAGTATTATGGTTAGTTTTAATTTTAGGTTTAGATTTAGGTTAGGGTTAGGGTTAGGGTGAGGGTTAAGGTTACATAGGCTTGGGTTAGGGTAAAGGTTAGGGTGACATTTAGGGTTAGGGTTAGAGATTTTTAAGGTTGGGAAATAGGTTTAGGAAAATGTTTACATTTTGGGTTACGGTTATGGTTAAGGTTATGGTTACAGTTACTGTAAGGTTAGGTTAGAGCTAGGATGGCACTTAGTGTTATGGTTAGGGTTAGCGTTAGTGTTAGAGTTAGTGTTAGGTTTATGTAGGGTTAGGTTAAAGGTTAGAGTTAGGGGGAGGGTTAGGGTTAGGGTTAAAATGAGGGTTAGAAATACAATTAGGGTTAGGAGACTGGTTAGGTTTAGGGTTAGTGTAAGTATTGTTGTTAGGGTTAAGTTTAGGTTGGGATTTGTTTTAGGAATAGGGTTAGGGTACTGTTAAGTTTCGAGATAGGGTTAGTTAGGGTTAGTTTTAGGATTAGGTTTAGGGTTAGTGTTGGAGTTAGAAATACAGTTAGGGTTAGGGTTACGGATAGGGTTAGGCTTAGGGTTCGGTTAGGATTAGGTTTAGGGTAAGCGTACTGGTTTGGGTTAAGGTTACTTTTAGGGTTAAGGTTAGAATTATTGTATAGTTGGGAAATAGGTTTAGGATTACATTTACATTTTGGGTTACGTTTATGGTTAAGATTATGGTTACCGTTACTGTTAAGGTTAAGTTAGATGTAGGTTCATGCTTATGGTAGGGTTAGGGTTAGGATTAGGGTTCGGGTTAAGGTTAGGTTTAGGGTTAGTGTTAGGGTTAAGGTTAGGGTTAGGGTTAGGGTTAGGGTTTAGGGTTAAGGTTATTGTTGGGGTTAGTGTTAAGTTAGATTTAGGGTTAAGAGTAGGTTTAGTCTTATGGTTAAAATTAGGGTTAGGGTTAGTGTGAGGTTTACAGTTAATGTTAGGGTTAGGGTTAGGGTTAGGAATAAAGTTAGGATGAGTGTTAGGGTTAGGGTTAGGTTTAAAGTTTGGGTTTGGTTACGTTTAGAGTTAGGGTTAGGATCAGGGTTAGGTTTCAGTTTAGGGTTAGGGTTAGGTTTCTGTTTAGGGTTTGGACTCAGGGTTAGCTTCAAATTTAGGTTTAGGGTTAAGGGTAGAGTAAGGGTTATGATTAGGGTTAGGGTTAGAATTCTTTTATGGATTAGAAATTGGGTTAGGTTTAGGTTTAATTTTGGGTTACGGTTATGGTTAAGATTACGATTATGGTATCTGTTAAGTTTAGTTTAGAGGCTGGGTTATGGTAAAGTAAGGGTTAAGGTCATGTTTGCGGTTAGTATTAGGGTTACAGTTAGGATTAGGGTTAAGATTAGGGTTAGGGTTAAGTTAAGAGTTAATTTTAGGGTTAGAATTAGGTTTAGGGTTAAGGTTGGGTTAAGGTTAGTGGCAGGTTTAGTGTCAGGGTTAGGGTTAGAGTTAGATTTTGGATTAGTGTTAGAGTCAGGATTAGGGTTAGGGTAAGAGTTAGGGCTAGGGTTAGGATTAGAGTTAGGGCTAGGGTTAGGAATATGATTAGAGTTAGTGTACGGTTAGACTTAGAGTTAGGTTTAGAGTTAGGATTAGGGTTAAGGTTAGGGTCATGGTTAGGATTAGGGTTAGGTTTACAGATAGAGTTAGGGTAGTGTTAGGGTTAGGGTAGGTTTAAAATTATGGTTTTGTACAGTTAGGGTTAGGTTTAGGGTTATGTTTAGGTTTAGGGTTACTGTTAGGAATCGGTTTATGGTTAAAGATAGGGTTAGGGTTACAGTAGGGTTAGGTTCTGGTTAGAGTTATGTTGTGGTTAGGATTATAATTATTCTAAAGTTTAGATATAGGTTTAGGATTAGGTTTATATTTAGGGTTATGCTTATGATTAAGGTTACGATTACAGTTTATGTTAAGTTCAGTTTAGAGGTAGGGTTACACTTAGGCTAAGGTTTAGTGTTTGATTTGTGGTTAGGGTCAGGGTTAGGGTTAGGGTTAGGGCTACATAAGGGTTAGGGGTAGGTTTAGGGTTAGGGCTAGAGTTAGTTATACGGTTAGTGTTAGGGTAATGGTTAGGGTTAGTGTTACGGTTAGGGTTAGTGTTAGAGTAAAAGTTTGGGTTAATGTTAGTGTTAGGATACGATTAGGGTTAGAGTACCAGTTAGGGTTAGGGTTAGGGTTAGGGTAAGTGTTAGCATTAGTGTTGTGGTTACGGTTAGGGTCAGGGTTAGGGTTAGGTTTAGGGTTAGTGGTAGCATTTAGTATTATGGTTAGGCTTAGGCTTAGGGTTAGGTTTAGGGTTAGGGTGAGAATTAGGGTTAGGGTTATGGTTAGGTTTATGGTTAGGGTTAGGGTTAGGATTAGGGTTAGGGATTAGGCTATCGCTAGGACTAGGCTATGGCTATGGCTAGGGTTAGGGTTAGGGCTACGGCTAGGGCTATGGCTAGAGTTAGGGTGAGGGCTAGGGCTAGTTCTAGTGCTAATGCTAGGGCTAGGGTTTTGGTTAGGGTTAGGGTTAGCATTAGCTTTAGAGTTATGTTTAGGTTTAGCTTTAGGGTTAGGTTGGGTTACGGTTATGGTTATGGGTTAGGGTTAGTATTAAGTTTAGGGTTAGCGTTAGCATTAAAATTAGGGTTAGGTTTAGGGTTCGGGTCAGGGGTTAGGGTCCGAGTTAGGGTTACGGTTAGGGTTAGGTTTAGGGTTAAGCTTAGGGATAGGGTTAGGGTTATGGTTAGCATTAGGAATAAGTTAAGAGTTAGAGTACCGTTTAGGGTTTGGGTTAGGGTTTGGGTTAGCATCAGCATTAGGGTTAGGGTTAAGGTTAGGGTTAGGGCTAGGTTTAGGGTTAGGGTTAGGTTTAGCATCAGCATTACAGTTAGGGTGAGGGTCAGGGTTAGGGTTAGCATTAGTGTTAGGTTTAGGATTAGGGTTAGTTTAGGTTTAGGCTTAGGGTTAGCATTTGGGTTAAGATTAGTATTAGGGTTAAGGTTAGGGTTAGAGTTAGGGTTAAGATTAGTATTAGGGTTAGAGTTAGGGTTAGTGTTAGGGTTAAGGTTACGGTTAATGTTAGGGTTAGTTTTAAGTTTAGGTTAGGATTAGGGTTACGGTTAGGTGTAGCATTAGGTTAGCGTTAGGGTTAGGGTTAGCATTTGATTTAGGGTTAGGGTTCACATTTGATTTATGGTTAAGCTTACAGTTACGGTTAGGTTTATGGTGTGGGTTAATATAGTTTCGGGTTAGGGTTATGGTTTTGGTTACGGTTTGGGTTTCGAATAGGGCTAGTGCTTTGTAGGGCTGCGTTAGTGTTAGGTTTAGGGTTAGGGTTGAGGTTAGCATTTGGTTTTCTTTAGCATTAGCCTTTGGGTTAATTAGGGTTAGGTTTAGGGTTCTGGTTAGAGCTAGGGCTAGGGTTAGACCTAGGGTTAGGGTTAGGGTTAGGGTTAGGGTTCGGGTTAGGGTTAGATTAGGGTTAGGGTAGCATTAACTTTAGCGTTGTGGTTAGGATTAAAGTTAGTGTTAGGGTTAGGGTTAGCATTAGCGTTAGTATTATAGTAAGGCTTATGGTTAGAAATAATTTAGAATTAGAGTACTGGTTAGGGTTAGGTTTAGGTTTATGGTTAGGGTTAGAGTTAGGGTTAGATTTAGGTTTTGGAATATGTTAAGAGTTAGAGTACCGGTTAGGTTAGGGTTAGGGTTATGGTTAGCATCAGTATTAGTGTTAGGTTTAGGGTTAGGGATAGGGTTATCATTGGCATTAGGATTAGGGTTTGGGTTAGGGTTACGGCTAGGGCTACGGTTAGGTTTATGGTTAGGGTTAGGGTTAGGGTTAGTTTTAGGGTTTGTGTTAGGGTTAGGGTTAAGGTTAGGGTAAGGGTTAGGGTTAGCGTTATGGTTAGGGTTGGGTTAAAGGTTAGAATTAGGGTTAGGGTTAAAGCTAGTGTTAGAGCTAGGGATAGGGTTTGAGTTAGGGTTTCGTTTAGCGTTAGGGTAAGGATTATCATTAGGGTTAGGGTTAAGGCAAGGGCTAGGTTTAGGGTGTAATTAAAGCAAGTGTTATCCCTAGTGCTAGGGTTAGGTTTGGGGATAGGTTTAGGGTAAGGGTTACGATGGGTTAGGGATAGGGTTAGTGTTAGTGTTATGTTTAGAGCTATGGCTACGGTTCGCATTAGAATTAGGGTTAGGGTTAGGGTTAGGGAATGGCAAGGGCAATGGCTAGTGTTAGGTTTAGGGTAAAAGATGTGTTAGCTCTATGGCTAGGGTTAGTTTTAGCGTTAGGGTTAGGGTTAGGGTTAGGATTAGGGCAAGTGTTAGGTTTATGGTTAGGTTTAGAGTTATGTTATGTTTAGAGCTCAGTCTACGGTAACGGTTAGGGTTAGGGTCAGGGCTAAGGTTAGGGTTAGAGTTAGGGTTAGGGTTTGGGTTAGGGTTAGGGTTAGGTTTAGGGTTAGTGTTAGGGTTAGGTTTAGTGTTAGGGTTAGGGTTAGAATTAAAGCTAGTGTTAGAGCTAGGGTTAGGGTTAGTGTTAGGGTAAGGGCTAGGTTTAGGATAAGGGTTAGGGCAAGTGTTAGGTTTAGGGTGTGTTAGTGTTATGTTTAAAGGTAGGGCTATGGTTAGGGTTAGTGTTAGGGTTAGGTTAAGGGTTAGGTTAAAAGCTAGGGTTAGGGTTAGAATTAGGGTTAGAGTTAGGGTTAGGTTGAGAGCTAGGGCTAGGGTTAGCGCTCGGATTTTCTTTATGTTTAGTGACATGTTTAGAGTTAGGACTGAAGAGAAATATAGAGTTACAGTACCAGTAACATTACTGTTAAGCTTGGACCTAAAACTAGTTAAGGTTTGGTTAAGGTTATGGTTAGAGTTAGGGTTAGTGTTAGACTTAGGGTTAGGGCAAGGGGAATGGCGGGGCTTAGGGTTAGGGTTAAATAGTGTTAGCGCTAAGGCTAGTGTTAGGGTTAGCGTTAGGGTTAGGGTTAGGTTAGGGTCACGGTTAGGGTTAGTGTTATGTTTATACCTAAGCTATGTATATGGTTAGGTTTAGGGTTAGGGTAGGGTTTGGGTTACGGTTAGGGTTAGTGTTAGGGTTAGATTCAGGGTTAAGTTTAGCATTACGGTTAGGGTTAAGGTGAGGGTTAGGTTTGAAACTAGTGTTAGCGCTAGGGCTAGGGTTAAGGTTAAGGTTAGGTTTAGGGTTAGGGTTAGGGCTAAGGCTAGGGTTAGGGTTAGGGTTAGGGTTTAGTTTAGGTTTAGGGTTAGGGTTAGGGCTATGGCTACGGTTAGGGTTAGTGTTAGTGTTAGGGTTAGGAATTAGTTTGGATTTAGATTTTCTTTTGGAGTTAGGTTTAAGTATAGGATTAGGGTTCGGTTATGTTTTGAACAAATTTAGGGTTAGGGTTAATGTTAGGGCTAAGGTTAGGGTTAGGGTTAGGTTTAGGGTTGGGGTTAGGGTTATGGCTATGGCTAGATAGAGCGTTAGGGTTAGGGTTAGGGTTAGCGTTAGGGTTAGGGTTAGGGTTCGGGTTAGGGTTTTGGTTAGGGTTATGGTTAGGGTTGGGTTAGAGTAGGGGTTAGGGTTAGGGCTAGGTTTAGAGCTATGGCTTGGTATAAGTTTAGGGTTAGTTTTAGGGCGAGGGCTAGGGTTAGTGTTAGGGTTAGGGTTAGGGTTAGGGTTAGGGTTATGTTTAGGGTGAGGGTTAGGGCTACGGCTAGGGTTAGGGTTAGGATTAGGTTTATGGATAGGATTAGGATTAGGGTTAGACCTAGGGCTTGTGTTAGGTTTGGTGTTAGGCTTAGGGATAGGTTTAGGGCTAAGGCTAGGGTTAGGGTTAGGGTTAGGATAGACCTATGCTAGTGTTAGGGTTGGTGTTAGGTAGGGTTAGGTTTAGGAATAGGGCTAGGGTTAGGGTTAGTTTAGGTTTAGGGCTAGAAGTAGAGTTAGGGTTAGGATTAGAATTAGTGCTAGAATTAGGGTTAGATTTAGAAATAGGTTTGGGGTTAAAGCTAGGCTAAGGTTTAGGACTGGGGTTAGAGCTAGAGATTGGTTTAAGTTTTGGGTTAAATTTACGGTGAGGGCTAGTGTTAGCGTGAGGGTTAGAATTAAACATAAGTCTAGCTTCAGGGTTAGTGTTAACGTTGTTGTCATGTTTAGGGTTAGGGCTGGGAATCAGTACAGAGTTACAGTACCGGTTAACAATACTGTTATGCTTAGGCCTAGAATATCCAAAGATATTATAGGGCAGGTATCCAAAGATAGTTTGTTTTCAAGTGACATCATCTGACGAATAGTGTCTTGGCCAAATTTTGAGAGGAGCCTGTGTCACTGTGTAATCCTGTCTAAAAAACCTGAACCAGTACTCATCTTTTTTTCTGATAGACTGCTATTTTGTCGAGCTGCAGTGTTGTTCTAAGAAGCGACTTGCCAACTGCGGTTTCTGAGGGGACATTCTCTTGCACGAACAACTGCAGAGATTGAACTTTCTCCTGGCAACGTGTGTGCTTATGGAGACAATTCGCACGAAGCGGGTGCAAGCCTTTGGATGAGAGTTGCGCGTACACGCTCAAGAGAAATTAGACAGTGGTCACACACTATGAAATGGTGCTTCAACTCATGTGAACACGCTGCCATGATGATGGAGGAAAATACTAGAAACCTCAAGGGACTATGCCGCATAGGAAAGGCGGTGCGTTTCTCAAAGCCTCATGTGTGTAATCCGGGAGGTCAGAGCTTTCCTGACAGAGATCCGCAAATATGTTCTTTTCTATTGAGAGGATTCAGACGAATAGATTTTCAACTAGTTAAGGGTTAGAGTTAGGTTTAGGTATAGAGAGGGTTAGGGTCAGTGTTAGGATTATAGCAAGGTCTATGTTTAGGGTTACGATGAGGGCTAGGCAAAGTTTAGGGTTAGGGTTAGGGTTAGGGTTAGTGTTAGGGTTACGGTTAGGGTTAGGGCTAAGGCTAGGGTTAGGGTTAGGGTTAGGGTTAGTGTTATGGTTAGGGTTAGGGTTAGGATTAGGGTTAGGTTTAAGGTTAGGTTTAGGGTTACGGCAAAGTCTATGGTTAGGGTTAGGATTAGGGTTAGGTTTAGGGCTATGCCTAGGATTAGCGTTAGGATTAGGGTTAGGGATAGGGTCAGTTTTAGGGTTAGGGTTAGGGTTAGGGTCAGCATAACGGTTAGGTTAAAAGCTAGGGTTAAAGCTAGGGCTTGGTATAAGTTTAGAATTAGAGTTAGGGCGAGGGCTAGAGTTTGTGTTATGGTTAGGGTTACAGTTTGGTTTAGTGTTAGGGTTAGGGCTACGGCTAGGGTTAGGGTTAGGATTAGGGTTAGGGTTACGGCTAAGGCTAGGGCTGGGATATCGTTAGGGCTAGGGTTAGGTTTAGGGTCACGGTGAGGGTTAGGGCTAAGGCTAGGGTTAGGGTTAGGGTCAGTGCTAGCGTTAGGGCTACGGCTAGGGTTAGGTTTAGGGTTAGAGTTAGGGTTACAGCTAAGGCTAGAGTTAGGGTTAGGTTTAGGTTTAGGGTTAGGGTTAGGAGTAAGGCTAGGGTTAGAGTTAGGGTTAGTGTTAGGGTTAGGAATTAGTTTGGATATATATTTTCTTTTGGAGTTAGAGTTACGTATAAGATTAGTGTTAGGTTAGGTTTTGAACAAGCTTAGGATTCTGTTTAAAAGAGCTAAGGTTAGAATTAGGGTTAGGTTTAGATTTACGTTTATGGCTAGGGTTAGGGTTTGGGTTAGTTTTAGGGTTAGGGTTAGGGCTATGGCTAGGTTTAGCGTTAGTGTTAGAAATACGGTTAGGGTTAGGGTTAGGGTTAGGCTTACGGTTAGGGCTAGGGTTAGAGCTCGGGCTTGGTATAGTTTAGGGTTAGTTTTAGGGCGAGAGCTAGGGTCAGTGTTAGTGTTAGGGTTAGAGTTAGGTTTAAGGTTAGGGTTATGTTAGGATTAGGCTTAGGTTTAGTGTTAGGGTTAGAGTAAGGGTTAGGGTTTCGGTTAGGGTTAGAGTTAGGGTTAGGGTTAGGCTTAGGGATTCTTCTAGGGTTATGATTAGTGTTAGGGTTAGGGTTAGGGTTAGGATAAGGGTTACGGCTAAGGCTAGGGTTAGGGTTAGGGTTAGGTTTAGGTTTAGTGTTAGGGTTAGGGTTAGGGTTAGCATAACGGTTAGGTTTAAAGCTAGGGTTAGAGCTAGGGCTTGGTATAAGTTTAGATTTAGATTTAGGGCGAAGGCTAGGGTTAGGTTAGGGTTAGGGTTAGGTTTAGGGTTAGTGTTAGGACTATGGCTAGGCTAGGGTTAGGGTTAGGGTTAGGGCTACGGCTAGGGTTAGGGTTAGGGTTACGGTTAGGGTTAGGGCTAAGTCTAGGGTTAGGGTTAGGGGTAGTTTTAGTGTTATGGTTAGGGTTAGGTTAGGATTAGGGTTACTGCTAAGGCTAGGGTTATCGTTAGGTTTAGGGTCTGGGTTAGAGTTAGGGCTATGGCTTGGTTTAGCGTTCGGGTTAGAGTTAGAAGTTAGGATTAGGGTTAGGGTTAGGGTTAGTATTAGGGCTATGGCTAGGGTTAGGGTTAGGGTTAGGGTTATGGCTAAGGCTACGATTAGGATTAGTGTTAGGGTTAATGTTAGGGTTAGGGCTATGGCTAGGTTTAGTGTTAGGGTTAGGATTAGGGTTAGGATTAGGGTTAGTAATAAGGTTAGTGTTAGGGTTAGGGTTAGGGTTAGGTCTACTGCTAGGGTTAGACTTAGGGTTAGGGTTGGTGTTAGGGTTACGGTCATGGTTAGGGCTAAGGCTAGGGATAGGGTTAGGGTTAGGGTTAGTGTTATGGTTTGGGTTAGGGTTAGGATTAGGGTTAGGGTTAGGGTTAGGATTAGTGTTACGGCTAAGGCTATGGTTAGGGTTAAGGTTAGTGTTAGGTTTAGGTCTATGGCTAGGTTTAGCGTTAGGATTAGGGTTAGGGTTAGGGTCAGATATAGGGTTAGGGTTAGGGTTAGGATTAGGGTCAGTGTAACGGTTAGGTTTAAAGCTAGGGGTAGGGTTAGGGTTAGGGTTAGGGTTAGGGTTAGGGTTAGGTGTAGGGTTAGGGTCAGCGTTACGGTTAGGTTTAAAGCTAGATTAGAGCTAGGGCTTTGTATAAGTTTAGAATTAGAGTTAAAGCGAGGGCTAGGGTTAGTGTTAGGGTTAGGGTTACAGTTAGGGTTAGTGTTAGGGTTGGGGTTACGGCTAGAGTGAGGTTTAGGGTTAGGGTTAGTGATAGGGTTAGTGTTAGTGTAGGGTTAGGGTTAGGGTTAGGGCTATGGCTAGGGTAGTGTTGGGGTTAGGGTTAGGGTTACGGCTAAGGCTAGGGTTAGGTATAGCGTTAGGGTTAGTTTTAGGGTTAAGGTTCGTGTTAGTGTTAGGTTTAGGGTTAGTGTTTGGGTTAGGGTTAGGGCTACGGCTCGGGTAGGGTTAGGGTTAAGTTTCGTTTTAGTGTTAGGTTTAGGGTTATGGTTTGGGTTAGGGTTAGGGCTACGGCTAGGGTTAGAGTTAGGGTTAGGGTTAGTTTTATGGCTAAGGCTAAGGTTAGGGTTCGGGTTATGAATAGGGATAGGGTTAGGACTAAGGCTAGGGTTAGAGTTAGGGTTAGTGTTAGGGCTAGGAATTAGTTTGGATATAGATTTTCTTTTGGAGTTAGAGTTATGTATAGGATTCATGTTAGGTTAGGTTTTGAACAAGCTTATGGTTCTGATTAAAAAGAGCTAAGGTTAGAATTAGGGATAGGTTTAGATTTACATCTAGGGCTAGGGTTAGTGTTAGGGCTAGGTTTAGGGTTAGGGTTAGGGCTACGGCTAGGTTTAGCGTTAGGGTTAATGTTAGGGTTAGGGTTAGGTCTAGGGTTAGGGCTAGAGTTAGAGCTAGGGCTTGGTATAAGTTTAGGGTTAATTTTAGGGCGAGAGTTAGGGTTAGTGTTAGGGTTAGGGTTAGAGTTAGGGTTAAGGTTAGGGTTAGTTTTAGGGTTAGGCTTAGGTTTACTGTTAGGGTTAGAGTAACGGTTAGGGTAGGCTTAGGGTTAGAGTTAGGGTTAGGGTTAGGGTTAGGGTTAGGGTTAGGGCTTCTGCTAGGGTTATGAATAGGGCTAGGGTTAGGGTTAGGGTTAGGTTTAGGGTTAGGGTTAGGGCTACGGCTAGGTTTAGGATTAGGGTTAGGGTTAGGGTTAGGGTTATGGCTAAGGCTAGGTTTAGGGTTAGTGTTAGGGTTATGGTTAGTGTTACGGTTAGAGTTAGCTTTAGGTTTAGGGCTACGGCTACGGTTAGGTAAGGGTTAGAGTTAGTACTTGGGCTAGTGTTCGTGTTGGTGTTAGGATTAGGGTTATGTTTAGAAATAGGGCTAGGGTTTGGGTTAGTTTAGGTTTGGGGTAGAAGTAGAGTTAGGTTTAGGTTTAGAGTAAGTGCTAGAAATAGGGCTAGATTTAGAAATAGGGTTGGGGTTAAAGCTAGGCTAAGGTTTAGGACTGGGGTAAGAGCTAGGGCTTGGTATAAGTTTAGGCTTAGTTTTAGGGTTAGGATTAGGTTTAGTGTTAGAGTTAGAGTAAGGGTTAGGGTTAGGGTTAGGGTTAGGGTTAGGGTTAGAGTTAGGGTTAGGGTTAGGGTTAGGGTTAGGGCTTCTGCTAGTGTTATGAATAGGGTTAGGTTTAGGGTTAGGGTAGGGCTACGGCTAGGGTTAGGGTTAGGGTTACGGCTAAGGGTAGGGTCAGGGTTCGGGTTAGGGTTATTGTTAGGGTTACGGTTAGGGTTAGGGCTAAGGGTAGGGATAGGGTTAGGGTTAGGGTTAGTGTTATGGTTTGGGTTAGGGTTAGAATTAGGGTTAGGGTTAGTGTTAGGATTAGTTTTACGGCTAAGGCTATGGTTAGGGTTAGGGTTAAGGTTAGGGTTAGGGCTATGGCTAGGTTTAGCGTTAGGATTAGGGTTAGGGATAGGGTCAGATTTAGGCTTAGGGTTAGGTTTAGGGTCAGCATACGGTTAGGTTTAAAGCTAAGGTTAGGGTTAGCGTTAGGGTTAGATTTAGGGTTAAGTTTAGGGTTAGTGTTAGGGTTAGGCTTAGGTTTAGTGTTAGGGTTAGAGTAAGGGTTAGGGTTAGGGTTAGGGTTAGAGTTAGGGTTAGGGTTAGGGTTAGGGTTAGGGTTAGGGCTTCTGCTAGGGTTATGAATAGGGTTAGGGTTAGGGTTAGGGTTAGGGTTAGGGTTAGGGTTAGGGTTACGGCTAAGGCTTAGCTTAGGGTTAGGTTTAGGGTTTTGGTTAGTGTTAAGGTTAGAGTTAGCATTAGGTTTAGGGCTACGGCTACGGTTAGGGTTAGGGTTAGGGTTAGTACTAGGGCTAGTGTTCGTGTTGGTGTTAGGATTAGGGTTATGTTTAGAAATAGGGCTAGGGTTTGGCTTAGTTTAGGTTTGGGGCTAGAAGTAGAGTTAGGTTTAGGTTTAGAGTAAGTGCTAGAAATAGGGCTAGATTTAGAAATAGGGTTGGGTTAAAGCTAGGCTAAGGTTTAGGACTGGGGTTAGAGCTAGAGATTGGTTTAAGTTTTGGGTTAAATTTACGGTAAGGGCTAGTGTTAGCATGAGGGTTAGAATTAAACATAAGTCTAGCTTCAGGGTTAGTGTTAACGTTGTTGTCATGTTTAGGGTTAGGCCTGGGAATCAGTACAGAGTTACAGTACCGGTTAACAATACTGTTATGCTTAGGCCTAGAATATCCAAAGATATTATAGGGCAGGTATCCAAAGATAGTTTGTTTTCAAGTGATATCATCTGACGAATAGTGTCTTGGCCAAATTTTGAGAGGAGCCTGTGTCACTCTGTAAGCCTGTCTAAGAAACCTGGACCATTGCTCATCTTTTCTCCTGATAGACTGCTATTTTGTCGAGCTGCAGTGTTGTTCTAAGAAGCGACTTGCCAACTGCGGTTTCTGAGGGGACATTCTCTTGCACGAACAACTGCAGAGATTGAACTTTCTCCTGGCAACGTGTGTGCTTATGGAGACAATTCGCACGAAGGGGGTGCAAGCCTTTGGATGAGAGTTGCGCGTACACGCTCAAGAGAAATTAGACAGTGGTCACACACTATGATATGGTGCTTCAACTCATGTGAACACGCTGCTATGATGATGGAGGAAAATACTAGAAACCTCAAGGGACTATGCCGCATAGGAAAGGCGGTGCGTTTCTCAAAGCTTCATGTGTGTAATCCGGGAGCTCAGAGCTTTCCTGACAGAGATCCGCAAATATGTTCTTTTCTATTGAGAGGATACAGACGAATAGATTTTTAACTAGTTAAGGGTTAGAGTTAGGTTTAGGTATAGAGAGGGTTAGGGTCAGTGTTAGGATTATAGCAAGGTCTATGTTTAGGGTTACGATGAGGGCTAGGCAAAGTTTAGGGTTAGGGTTAGGGTTAGGGCTTCTGCTAGGGTTATGAATAGGGTTAGGGTTAGGGTTAGGGTTACGGTTAGGGTTACGGCTAAGGCTTAGGTTAGGGTTAGGTTAGGGTTTTGGTTAGTGTTAAGGTTAGGTTAGCATTAGGTTTAGGGCTACGGCTACGGTTAGGGTTAGGGTTAGGGTTAGTACTAGGGCTAGTGTTCTTGTTGGTGTTAGGATTAGGGTTATGTTTAGAAATAGGGCTAGGGTTTGGCTTAGTTTAGGTTTGGGGCTAGAAGTAGAGTTAGGTTTAGGTTTAGAGTAAGTGCTAGAAATAGGCCTAGATTTAGAAATAGGGTTGGGTTAAAGCTAGGCTAAGGTTTAGGACTGGGGTTAGAGCTAGGGTTTGGTATAAGTTTAGGGTTAGTTCAGGGCGAGGGCAACTGTTAGTGTAAGTGTTAGAGTTAAACATAAGTCTAGCTTCAGGGTTAGTTTAAGGTTGTTGTCATGTTTAGGGTTAGGCCTGGGAATCAGTACAGAGTTACAGTACCGGTTAACAATACTGTTATGCTTAGGCCTAGAATATCCAAAGATATTAAAGGGTAGATATCCAAAGATAGTTTGTTTTCAAGTGACATCATGTGACGAATAGTGTCTTGGCCAAATTTTGAGAGGAGCCTGTGTCACTCTGTAAGCCTGTCTAAGAAACCTGGACCATTGCTCATCTTTTCTCCTGATAGACTGCTATTTTGTCGAGCGGCAGTGTTGTTCTCAAAAGCGACTCTCTAACCGGTTTCTGAGAAGACGTTCTCTTGCACGAACAACTGCAGAGATTGAACTTTCTCCTTGCACCCTGTGTGTTTTTATGGAGACAATTCGCACGAAGCGGGTGCAAGCCTTTGAATGACAGTTGCGTGTACACGCTCAAGAGAAATTAGACAGCGGTCACACACTATTAAATGGTGTTTCAATACTCATGTGAATATGCTGCCATGATGATGGAGGAAAATACTAGAAACCTCAAGGGACTGAGCCGCATAGGAAAGGCGGTGCGTTTCTCAAAGCTTCATGTGTGTAATCCGGGAGCTCAGCGCTTACCTGACAGAGATCCCCAAATATGTTCTTTTCTATTGAGAGGATTCAGACGAATAGATTTTCAACTAGTTTAAGATTAGAGTTAGGGTTAGGTATAGAGAGGGTTAGTGTCAGGTTTAGGATTAGACAAGGTCTATGTTTAGGTTTACGATGAGGGCTAGGCATAGGTTAGGGTTAGGGTTTGGGTTAGGGCTATGGCTAGGCTTAGGTTCGGGTTAGTGTTAGGGTTAGGGTTACGGTTAATTCTAGGGTTAGAGTTAGGTTAGGGTTACGGTTAGGGTTAGGGTTAGGGTTAGGATTAGGGTTAGGGATAAAGCTAGGGTTAGGGTTAGGGTTAGGGTTAGGGTTAGGGTTAGGGTTAGGGATAGGGTTAGGGTTAGGGCTATGGCTAGGTTTAGCGTTAGGGTTAGTGTTAGGGTTAGGGTTAGGGTTAGGGCTACGGCTTGTGTTAGGGTTAGGGTTAGGGTTAGGGTTAGGGTTATGGCTAAGGCTAGGGTTAGGGTTAGGGTTAGGGTTAGG